>JAAEAF010014309.1:0-125492 GCA_011037195.1 Triatoma infestans
ATCTGGTTTTGCTATGAGTTTGTTGTAGCTAGCTAAGTTGATGAAGACTAGCTTTTGATGCAGAAAGCTAGTGATGATGCTGTTGCGAGCTAGCCATTGATGTTGAAAGCTAGCAATGATGATGAAACCTAGCTTATGTTGTAGCTAGCCTTGTTGAGAGGTGAAGCTAGCGATGGTAATGTTGCGAGCTAGCTAGCTAGTGATATTGAAAGCTAGCGATAACGATGTCTTCTTGAGTCATCATAAAGAACGAAGGAGAGAGGAAGAGAATGAATCTATGAGTTTGTATCCTATGGCAGTAATTCAAAAAAACATACAAGTATTGATAATCATGAATAAAAATTAGCATAAATCAAGTATTGAATTTTAGAATAAATCGATAATGAAAATTGTCTTTATGCTATTTCATTTTTAAAAAAAAATATTGACATTCGATGAGTTTTTAAGTTAAATTAATAATTAACAATGAATAATATTGAAAAACTTTAACATTTGTACATTTTAAATTAAATTATTTTCTTTTATGTTTGAATCATTAAATTGAAAATATTGAACACTTTTTATTTATAATGAATTTAATTAACATGATATTATAAGAATATAGAAGAAAAAACTTATTTTGAATTCAATACATTATTTAAAGTTCAAATATATTATTATTATTTGACTATATTACTATTATGATTAAGGAATTGATCTAGTTTATGTGCGTAAAATTAACTAATTACTTTCATTCAGCTGTTAATTATAATGTTAATACATATATGATAATTTTATTATTTCTTATTTCTATGTACTTACATGTAAGGCTACAAATTATTAAGTTGTTTTGATTGTTGCACAAATAGTTTGTAATATTAACATTTAAAGAAATTATTGAAACATATGAACATTTATAATGAAAAAAAAAATATATATATTTTTGTTTATTTAATTACTATAATATTGTAAGAATGATAAAATTTAATATAATATTCAATTGGATACATTTATTCATTATTATTATAACTTCTGTATATGTTGGCTTAATAATTAATGATTATAATTAACATATTAATTTATTATATTGACATTTTAGTGATTTTTTATTTTTATTTTTTTAATGGGTGAACACTGTATAATGTTAAAAGTGACACTGACTGCCTGGACTTTACACTAAAATGGTAGAGTATGGTAGAGTGGTAAAGGGTAAGGTAAATGACACGTTGTGACTGGCGAATGAACTCTGATGTATATCTATCTCCCGTCGCTGTATTTATGTAGTTTCTCCCACTCTAGTCAGAGAGAGTGGTCCTGTCATTTTGTCTCTCTTTCTCTGCTATGGATCCTCCCTTTCGATCCTATTACACTTGACTTAGAGCGCTCCATATAAAGCCGCTCATGTATACAACTAAAATCCCCAGCACCATTTTTATGGCCAGCCCAACTAAACATGTAATGTTGCAATTTTAAAGAAAATTTCTTGATAAATCGTATTAATTGGCGTAAGAGAAAGTCGAGTGAGTGTTTCACACCAGATTTTTTCGTTCTCATAAATATTTGAAGGAAAAATTTCTCAAGATTAAACATTTCTTTATAAAAGTAAACAAACCTTCGTAAAAAGCTTTTTAAGGATACAATTTTTATAATTGATGTCATTTATTATAATCAGCTAATTTGAACATAGAGTAGTTTGATATATATAAAAATAATAGTTGCCATGGTTACAATGATAAACCAAACATAACGTAGCTTATATCAAAAGGGAAGAAAGATCGATGTGACCCTACTTGACCCAGAATCCCGGTGTAAGGCGGTACCCGGACTAGATATGACTGCTAAGGCCTTCAGTTTACCTAAATTTGAAAAAGAAATATATACAATACACAACTATTATGATTAAGGAATTGATCTAGTTTATGTACGTAAATTAACTAATTACTTTCATTCAGCTGTTAATAATAATGTTAATACATATATGATAATTTTAAATATCTAATTAAAAAGCGATTTAACAGTTGATAAATTGGTAGGGCCAAATTGTTAACTAAATATGCATATATACGACTTATCAATCATAATAACGATGTACATTTTGCTTGAAAGCTTTCCCTGTCAACCACCTTTTGACTGATTGTTTTTCTATTCGCTGATCAGCTAGAAACAGAAGCGTGTTTTGTGGGTCGCAGTGAAATTAACAAAATAGTTAGTTTAGCTAGGGGTTGTAATGCCAGAAATAAATATAAGAAAGCACGAATATGCCAGATCTACTTACGGGATTTATCAAGCCCATGGCTGTTTTTGTTTAAAAGTCCATCGTGTGTCAAAAGATTTTACATCTAATTGGAAATATTAAACATTTTTTTATTTTAATTAATTAGTTTGAAAATACTTCATCTGGAGTAAAATCTGGAAGAAATATTTTTGCTTCTATTTACTTCTGTAAGAGTAATATTTGCCATCGTGTCAACTTTATTTTGATACTAATTTTACCATCCGCTTACTCTTTCCTTGCAATTACTTCCTCACAAAGGCTCTGTCAAAAAGCGGTGACATAAATAAGGCATGATTGAAGCGAGTTATATTTGTCTCCGGAAAGGCAGGATTTATAAATAGCTGTAAAGAGGCATGAAACATATGCCAGATTGCAGCCCTTCACTTTGGCACATTTTGGAGTTCTGGAAGAACGCTATTGTAATTAATTAAAACATTTTTCCCCCAAAAATTAATTTTCGATATTTTTGCGAAATTGTAATGTTAACTTACAAATATATGCAGTTGGTTTTATGTTATTGGTGTGCACTTGATTTGTCTACCTGTTTGGATTGGTAGGTTTGGGGCACCACCATCTCTATATTTATGTTAGGGATAAACACGTAAAATATGGAGTTTAAAGACAGTTTGTCACTTTTTATAATAATTGTTTTAACATCAATAAGAGCTAGTCGTGTGAGTGTTTCTCATCAGATTTTTTGTTTTATTTTTATTCCTTGGGTACTTAAATCTGGACTTGATTTCTTCTGCAACAAGATAGAATTGCACATAAGACCTGGAAGTTCATTAACATATAGTATAGTAGAAAGCATGCCCTGCTCTAATGAGAAACCACTCTTCTTATGGCTTCCTCATATACTGTAGACTTGCGTGCGCAAGTAAGGATAAAAGAAACTCCTGTTCTTCCTGTTATCACTCCCTAGTCATTGCTCAAAATCCATTATGCAGAGCAAGTGGAATGGGGGCTCATCTTTCAGGTCTTCGTATACTGAACTTCCAAGGGCAGCATATCCACTAAGCTGAGGAACGTTAAACTCCGGCACGAAATATCGGTGACCAGTTTGTATTCGCTCCTATTGACCACTTCTAGTTAAATCGTTGCATAATTTTCGCACATTTGACCTGTACATCTAGTATAAATACACTAAATTCTGATAAAGGTCCATATTCCCGGGATTTTTCATAGTGCGATCGGAGCTTCTTATCCTTACTTCTCTAGAAAATCCTGGAATGATATGAATACATATCAAGAGTCTAAATGCATTTCTCTTAACTTGGTAAGCTCCTCTCTGTATTGAATATGATAAAATTATAATTCAGCGTGCTAAATAAAGCTCCTTGAGTGTTTTCATGAACTTATTTTATGAAAATTCAGCTTATGATTCCGACTAGGAGCTATATATATTTGGGAACGTTTCCTATAGAAACCCGAATTATGGCCTTCCTAGGCCACGTCAGCAGTATATTAGTTGCTACTGTCCTGTACGATCCATACGTCTTTGTAATGGTAATCAGCTGTTTGAAATGCACCTACCCTATTTGACCATTACATATTTGAATAGAATCAAATGTTTCTGTGTACATGAATAGAAATAAAATAAAACACTATAAGTTTTAAACTTCTGTTTTACAAATTTTCTTAGAAGTCAGAATGTTTAGTAAATATTTAATTCTTACAATTGCCACTAGATGGCAATTATTATTACTTGCTGTATATAATGAAGGTATACTTTGCGTACGAGGTTTCAAGTTCGAGTCCGTGTAGTGCGCTCCTAGATTTTCTCCTTCTAAGAACTCTACAGCTCACTGTCGTCTGATATGGGTACTGTTGTTTGTATGCCGAGAGAACATTGTCCGCAAGTCTCCAATGCATTGAATTGCCTCCGGATGCAAATAGCCACAGATGTTGATGCGCCTTTAAATAAAAAAAGAGAATAAAAAACAGTAGATATTGATTTTTCTTGGAATTTGTGGAGAAACTTTTCTAGAGAAACTTATGAAAACCTGATAACTAGCACTTTCGTCTAACTGGTTTTCTAACAAACAAACTTGGAATTTAAGCAAGCTTAATTTTTATATAGTTGGAAAAACCGTTGACTATTCTCAAATGACACTTGCAGCTTTTCCAGGAACTATACAGAATAAATTTTCCTGGAAAAATGATTGGAATCCAAGTGAGCCAATTACATGTGAGTAAGTATGCCAAGTTTAAGGAAAATTGTTGATATGATTGTTTGGAGAAACTTGTTGGATTTTTAGCGTAATCTTCGAATCTGTGTTGATGGTACTTTGACGAAGAATATCAAATTGGGGTTTCCTGATTTTTTGTTTTTAAGATATTTTGTATACATTCACACGCACAATTCACTAAAATCATTTTATCTACATTCTGGTTACTTCAAAACATATATTATCAGAGAAAATTCAATTTCGAAAAGTTAATATGATCGCTATTGAAGGAAGTAAAAAGCTGGTGAAAACGGAAGCTAAGATTCAGGGTTCGCTTAATTTCCCTTATCTTAGTCTTGGATGTTATACAATATATCACAATATTTGAAAATACGGTATATATTATTTTTTTGCTATCCAACATTGTCCAAGATATGATCTGTGATATCGAGAACTATGAAATAAAATGACTTTTATTATACTTTTAGCGCGCCATGAAATTTAGGTTAAAAAAAAGTTTTTTTTTATTAAAAATAAAAATTGTTTGCTTATTTGTTCTAAATGTAAACATTTGTAAACAAGTAAACAAATAATATATATATATGTCAAATAGTGGTCACTGTTTACTTGGCCCATTAAAGATAATGGTTACTTAAAAGCCAGTCTGTTAGACTATTAGCTGAGGGTCGACCAGGCGGGACGCTGAAATCACTTTCATTTGATTCTTGGACTCCTAAAGTTTTATATACATCTATATAATACTACATTATATACATATATAATACAACATAACGTAACATGTTATTTAACAACATAATATCACAATTAATAATATACCCACATTACGATTACAGCCGAATTTTATCTTTCGCATCATTAACCACAGCCAACTAGTATAGTCTAATTAACTATGAACTAATTCTTTCTAGTCTGGAATCTAGGCACAAGGAAATTTCTGGAAATGAGGGTGGAGGCTAAATTGGATATATTCCCTTCTTGAAGGGAATATTTATGCATAGGTATTTTCCCTTCTTTTTGTCCTGAATGCTTTTGGCATAGAAAATTGCCAGTCTAGCTTCCAGCAGTAGGAAGCTTTACAACTTTCATTCCTATCGACTGAGTTTAATGTAATGGATGTTATACAATATAGTATAGTGATTGGAATCCAAGTGAGCCAATTACATGTGAGTAAGTATGCCAAGTTTAAGGAAAATTGTTGATATGATTGTTTGGAGAAACTTGTTGGATTTTTAGCGTAATCTTCGAATCGTAAAGCCTGCTAATCCAGTATGCTGATTAGGTGTGCCTAAACAGAGTTAACAATTCTGGGATATTACCTGTGACTTTTATGGAAGCACTTCTCTTAAGCATCTTGTTGTTTTCAGATTACTGCTAATACATTGATTTCTTATGTAATATGAGCTTTGCCCCTGTTAGAAGCACAGATAACATTCAATAGAAAAAACAGGTTCGAATTAACATGAACTAAAATATTTTATTTGGTCAATAAATAAGCACAAATTATTACAAAGCACAAAAAATATAAAGCACACAATTCCTTCTTTTTAAAATTCAAAAAAGATATATAAAGTCAACCCCGCAGCTGTTTCTTCATATGGTTTAAATACTTAAATACTATTTCCCCGTTGCTTAACATCCTCCCACCTTTGAGTGGTTTACTCAAACAGATTCGGAGCTTCGGCTCGATTAAATAAGTTAAGTCTCACCGGTCTCTGGATCCTCCTTCCTCTCCGCGAAAACTCTGGCAAGGATGAGACAGACATCTCTAGAGGATATAATCTCTGCACGGGTCTCAAAAGCACACCTTGGGTCGTTTTAATGCTGGCACATCTAATTTTGCCGTCTCTTCCGGGATGGACTTGAACTACAATTCCCATTGGCCACCTTATTCGTTTATGTTGATCATCACCCACGATAACAACCTCGCCGACTTTTATTGAACGTTCTGACCTGGCTCCTTCCTGTATTAGTTGGCCAAGGTACTCTCGTCTAAACCGTTGTTTCAACTGTTGAAGTAGTTTCTGACGATACCTCACTCTGCTTTGCAAATGCGTGGCTTCAATTATATTGATGTCCTCTACTTCTCCATGTTTGACATCCCTCAAAAATAATGCGGGTGTTAGCGGTATCAACTCATCGGCGTCTCCTGAGCAGTAAGTTAAAGGCCGAGAATTTATCACTGCTTCACAATCACAAAGCACGGTCTGCAGTTCTTCGAAACTTAAATGTGCTCGATGAAGTGTTTTTCTCAATAAATCCTTGACGATGCGTATTATTCTTTCCCACCAACCACCCCACCAGGCAGCTGAGGGAGGATTAAATTTCCACTGTATCCGTCCTATTTCTTTTTCTTTAGATACCTTACTCCAATCCACCCTTTGAAACTCGTTTTGTGCTCCGTGAAAATTAGTACCATTATCAGAATAAATGATCGTAGGTCTGCCTCGACGGGCGATAAAGCGGCGTAAAGCCTGCAAAAAGGTCTCCGTAGACAAGGAAGAAACTAATTCGAGATGCACAGCTCGATATACAGCACACGTGAATAATACTATCCATACCTTACCTTCCTTGACGTGCAAAGGACCTGCTAGATCAATCCCGATTATTTCAAATACTGCACTGTCTCTAACCCGATCGTGCGGGAGTACTGCGGGTTCTGATTGTATTGGTTTCTGGAGATATCTTTTGCAACGGACACAGTTACGAATAACTTTCTTGATAGCTTTCTTAGCACCTATAATCCAGTACCTTTCCCTCAAAACTCCAAATAATAGCTGGGGTCCGGCGTGACATGCTGTACGGTGTTCCTCTTTTTCTCCCGGCAAAATCCGGCCGATCCTACCTTCTCGAGGTGTTCAGCCGTACAATTAGTGCAAGAAAGATGGTGGGAAGGGCCCCATTGGCTACATCTTTCAGAGGAAAATTGGCCATTGAAATTAATTTTACATGCCCCGGCTGTAGTAGAAAAGGAAAAATGTTGTTACTTCTTGTCAGCAACAACTGCCATCTGTAAAAATGCTTTGTCTATATTTGAGATAACACCTAATTTATCATTTCTGAATCTTTCCAAAACGTCAGGTATCTCTTCAATAAGATTTAATCCTTTTTCCAAGCAATCATTCAACGATGGATACCCCTTCTGATGAGAGGATGCATCAAGCACTGGTCTTATCCTACTTGTACTGTTTTCTTTGATAACTGGTCTAATGGCAGGATGAATAATCAGCAGGAGCAAGCTCAATAATTCCCTTTTCGAACCATTCATCAAATATTTTTTGGTAGTCTTGCAATAAATTATTCTCTGCCAATTTTTTCATAGTAATCTGAAGCCTACTGAGCGCAACCTTTTTATTATCAGGTAAAGGAGGATGAAAGGATTTCCAAGGTAAGCGAACTTGATATCGCCCGTCCACATTGATCTTAATACCTTCCAAAAAGTGCTGTAAGATTTCTGTTTGGTTCGCTTCTTTGGCTTTCGATACCCCTGGATCTGTAATTCCAAGTAGATCCATGCGCCATAAATTCGTTATTGAGTTACCCGCATACAGCGACAAGGTGTTCATTGTAGAATCATTAGGAATACTACGTTTTCCGATTACTGTCCATCCTAATTTAGTTCCGACAGCACTCAAATTGGCACCAATGGGTCTGACTTCGCCCGTCAACAACTTCCCTACAACATCCGCTCCAAGTAATAATTGCACTTCTTGAGGTCCCTCAGAATCTTCGGTTAACTGGAAGCCAAACTCTGAAGTAATTGCTTCGGTTTCTCTTTCGTTTAAAACTCCCACCTTGCCACATATAATAGGTTGAGTCAAAGTTTCAAAATTGCACCTGTAATCGTGCTTGCTGCACAGATAAACTCTGTGTACATTATGTGTTTGCAGTCTCGTTTCATAACCACCAAACAGCCCATGTACCATAGTTTCTTTTCTCACCACTGTCAGTTTTAATCTGTCAGCTACCTGTTCTGAAATATAGGATCTTTGTGAACCCGTATCAATTAAACATCTTATAATAATTTCCCCAGATCCATGCTCTAACTTCGTGAGTAAGGTGCCCAGGATGACTTGTGCACGTGTTTGATTACATAATTCAGTGGATCCTTCTCGTTTCATGCTCTGTTTCGCACATTCTTTGTTTGTAGCAGGTAAATCTGGACATAAAATTACTGAATGCTTCCTTAAACATAAAAGGCAGCGACTAGAAATTTTGCATTGCTTGGCGCTGTGTCCACATTTGAGACAAATAAAACAGGCTCCTTTGTCTAATACCATCTTCTTCCTCTCTTCCAGAGGCTTAGTCCGTGCTTCATAGCAAGAACCACTATTGTGGAATTTCGCGCAAAAAAGACAGCTTGCCTTTTGCTTCTTTATACTTACACCCCGCTACCTACCAGAGGAAATCAAAGTGGCAGCAATTTCGATCGTCTCAGTATTTTTAAAATAGTTTTTGACCTTTCTTCTATTAGAGTTTGGTATATCCGCTTTAATACCAAGACTAGTATGGGCTAGCTGGACAGCCGTTTCCCCATCAACCTCTTTCTTAATGAAAGTCATGAGCTTTTCTAATGTGCCTTCTGATTTATCATCTTCCTGTTCTCTGTATGACCTTTTCCAAAGTCGTAACAAATCATCGGGTAAACATGATTCAACTAGAGGGCATAAAAAATCCGAAAATTGATCTTTGGAACGTCCCAGGCTCTCTAGTGACCTAAGATGGCTCTGTAAACTGTCATAAAGAGTGGCGAGATTATTACATACTCTACCATTTTCCACATTTCCCATAATTAACGCAATTAATTCTCGTACATAAACCTGCACCAACAGTTCAGTCTTTCCAAATCGATCTTGTAGTTGTTCTATCGCTTTAGGGTAATTTTCGGCGGTAGCTGGATAGCCTTTGACTAGGAAATCAGCCTTAGAACCCGGTACCATGCATTGTATTAGATAATGAAATTTATCTTCAGGAGGCATGCTTTTATCTAAATGTATTTTCTTAAATTGCCCCCAAAAACCCAACCAATTTTTCAACTCACCATCAAATTTTCTTAAATCTATCTTGGGTAACTTATATGACCTTGAAACGGCTCTTTCGCCTTCGTTACTATCAATTCTCCCTTGATTGTTATCACCTACCTTAAATTGTTTAGATTTAATTAATAATCTACTTCTCACCATCAAATCTGTAAATCGGTCATTGTATATATCAGCCTCTTCATACTCGTCTTCGTAATTCTCATCTAAATTTTCACCTTCAAGCGTTAAGTTCAGAATCTGTTCCTGAACTTGAGTAAGTTTATCATTTTTCTCAGTTAGCTGTTCCATATAAATTTCAATTTGGTCAAGATTAATTAATTTTTCTTCATCATCTAACTCCTTTTGTAATTTATTAGCTACTCTTGTAAAAGCAGTACGTATAGGCTTTCTTTTTTGTTTTAATATATCCATTTTATTTATTTATTTTTTTTGGATGAAAAGAAAACCAAAATATGATTAAATTCCTGTTTTATCACGTACAATAGAATTATAAAATTGATAAATCACTAAAATAAATAAAGTTCAATGAATGGGAAAAAGTTCAAAACTAGATAATTAAATTGAATACTATTGATTGACTTACAGCACTTTAATTATTCGTCCTGTCACGGTCGCCAGAATGTTAGAAGCACAGATAACATTCAATAGAAAAAACAGGTTCGAATTAACATGAACTAAAATATTTTATTTGGTCAATAAATAAGCACAAATTATTACAAAGCACAAAAAATATAAAGCACACAATTCCTTCTTTTTAAGATTAAAAAAAAGATATATAAAGTCAACCCCGCAGCTGTTTCTTCATATGGTTTAAATATAAATACTATTTCCCCGTTGCTTAACAGCCCCCGCACCATCCTCGCTTTTGTGCAATAAATAAGGGAATAACTCCAAACTTCTATAGATTCATGATAGGTGGCCTGCAGTGTGAAAAGATCATGAAAATAATTCTTTGTTCTCGGAAGCAAGTGTTGCATAGGGAAAAGATTATTTGTTGAGTTATTACGGCCATCTGCGATTCTTTGGTGGATTGAGGTCCAGGACTGGATTTCCGATCTTGTTATTTTTGTTGTGGTGGTTGGTTCCGCAGAGCTGGAAAGCATCAGAGACATTTTCCCGATAGCATGCTTCATTTTGTGGTCATCGACCGGTTTCGGGCGTTCGCCCATCTTCAGGATGCGTTTGTCAGACAGTGTGATAACACAGACTTGCACAGAGCAAATTCAGTTTATCCACTTTAGAGTGATGGGCGAACGCCCGAAACCGGTCGATGACCACAAAATGAAGCAGGCTATCACGGAAAATGTCTCTGTTTCGTTATTTTTGTTGAACTATGTATAGGGTCCCAGATGGGATTTAATGGAGCACAAGATTTGAAGATTTCTTCCTTCACGCGGACCAATAAGTAGTAATAATAATAATAATATCATCATCATAAAAGTAACGTTTTTACGATTTCATCACTGTGAGTGGGTATGCAATGTTCAGTATGGATATACTAAACTCGGAAGAGATATTTACTGTTCGTCGCTGTGCTTTACCGAACTAGAATCGGAATTCTCTCTCACCTCTAGCCTGTACTTTATCCAGGGATAGATGATTGATGTTAATCTAGTACGGATGTAACTGAGGAGCCCGAATGGATCGTTTGAAAATTTTTTTCAAAGAGCTTCAGCTTAAAGTTAAACAAGCAGAATAATCACTTCTTGGCCTTTCTTGGCGTGAGTACCGCGTTCTCTTTTGAAATCTTAGGCGATGTGCAAACAAAGTGCGGTATAGTGGACCCATGGAGCATTCTCCAGTTCATCCATTGCCGTACTATACCCCCATACTAATTACACCAACTTACTATCTTCCTTCAACACTTCCTGAAGAATATGTGGCTGGGTCTTCAACAGTTATAAATGACCCATAAGTTTTTTTGAAGTCTTTGTGATATTCAAGAAATTATTTTAATGGTTCAAAAAACTTACTTTTTTTTTTAATTCATTAACATTTGTGAGAGTCCAACACGCTACCACCGAGTTAATCTCTTCCCGAAAAATTTCTTTGCAAAGACTACTAGTAATTAGTTAAAACAGATACTAAATCAGCTGTGTAATCAGTTGTTATCCAGGTGATTTCTTTTTTTCACGTGTCAATTAAAGTAGTTCAGAATTTCTCACACTTTTTTCCATCATTTAAAATATATATATATATACATAGAAATGTAATTTTTTTTGTTGCAGGTAAGTTATCAAGATTGACTTTATTAGATCTTTATCAAGATTTGTATTAGTAAGTAAATTTACAATTTAATTATTAATAAATAGTTATATTAATTATTATATTACCGTTAAATATTTCGCCATACTGGATGTATCATTTGCATTTCATTATACTTAAATGTGAAAATATTATTTTCCTGGTTAAGAAAAAGTATTTTCTTCTTTAAGAATTCCATTTTATTGATGAATTCAGTGTATAGATTTTCCTTAATAAATTGAAAGTAATTACTTTTATTACTTCTTTTTCCTCGATATTACTTCTTTCTATTTCTATCAGAAAACCAGAATGTTATATTTTCTCTTCGAGAGAGAGAGAGAGTGCAAGAGAGAGTGTGAGTGAGAGAATGAAATTGAGTGAGAACATTTTCATCAAATTACCTTCCATATAGATCGCTCGTTAAATCCCCATATTTCTTTTATTAACTTTTAAGAATATAGATATATAGAGCAGGAGATAAAATATTGTAGCTCTACGTGAATTACATAACACGTAATGAATACTTACTTCCTTTATATGGTTATTATTACCAGTAGACACTGGCAGTAGTGGTGGAGTTTTGTATGTATTTTTTTTAAATCGATAGCAATTTTGAAGGTCACTATTAGAATGAATGGTATAATTAGTTCGAGACTGGCTTTTATTTTTATTATTTTATTAAAATGAATTATTTTGGAACCTCGAGACATGTATTTCTTCCAGGAAAACTCGATTTCGATAATCTGACGCGATATTAATATTTCTGCGGCTGTAAGAAATAAAAACACACTCGCACAAAAGGCTCTTGTATTTACTGTTATTAGACCAGTGGAGCAGAAAAAGGTTAATCGATATAGTAAATCGATTGTGGCTCCCTTATGCTGTTAACGCTTGGACAGTCAACTTTAAAGGGCTGAGCAAGACATTTTTGTGTGTTATTTCCACTGTAATTATAGAAGTAGCACCAACAAGATAAGAGATTAGATAATATGTGTGAGTGACAGACCGGCACAAGGATTTGACAATAGATACTATTTACTTGTTAATTACGTTCTGTAGAATTGGCTGGTACAGAATGATTGTGTCCTCTTTAACTACAATCAGTTTCTCCATCCTCTTCTCGACTAAAGGTTAAGTTTAGTGCTTCTTTTTCTGGGAAACTTTGCTTTCTCGTCAAGAGGTATGGACGATCCGTTCCGTCACAATAACTTATGAACATTGTTAACTACATGACAGTACAGGTTTGTAATAGTAGAATGGGAATACCCTTCAGGGACTCCAAAGTCTCTGATGGATCTCTGAGTGGCTAGTCCAACTCATCCCCCTCTTCTGGATTTATTAGGCCCTAATTGTTTCTATTCCATCGTGAATTACCAACTCGGATGATTGTGAAGAAGTATTTAAAAAAACAAAAGCAGCAATGATTTAATCACAATACATAACAATTTCGACAGATCTCCATAGCACGTCAGTATAATTGCATCCATCTGGAGTATGTAAAGTGTACATTTATTTAGTTCATTTCAAGGTTACAGATATTAGAATGCTTCATTTCCATCCCGGATTTATATTTCAATTTATTACTTTTTTTTTTTAACCTTTCACTTTGAAATGTTTATATGCATTTTTCCTAGTTTGTAAAATTCCTCTTCATGTTGTCATAGAGAGCGTAAAAGTTTACTATAAATCAATTGATATTTGCGTTAAAAGTGTTTTGAAGTGTTCGATTGGGTCGTGTTTTTCTAAATAAATCTATCAGTTTTGATTCCACCATTTCAGTTATGGGAAATGATGTTTAACATTGATTGTTCGAAGAGTCGTGACTGTGTATTGTTGTGGCAAAAAAAACGGAAACGGAAATTTGAAGTACAATAATGGTTGGCTACACTGGAAAACAGGAAGACCTTGGGTTACAAACACATCTGTGATGGCCAGACTCGGTAACTGTTTCCTCTACTATTCTCTGGAGATTGGATTATACTATTTCTGAATATTTGATTTTTTTTCGCTTTCTAAATTCAAGAAGATTTAAATTATTTGCAGAATTCTTATATAAATCTGTATCTACGGGAGAGAACCGAAGTGATATAAAAGAATTGAAGAAAAATCGTAGAAAACTCAAACTTGATATCCGTTTAGATTTAATTAGAGAATTCGGCAAGAAGATTTCAATAAATATCCGCCAGTCGAAAGTGCGACTGTTTTCTTGATCGTGTCAAATTTTCTAAATTAAGTTGAATTTTCATGGGAAGAAGAAAATGGTGAACATGATGATGATAGAATCATACACGAGTTTTCATCAGAAATACATGTTTTGTGGTTCTCTGTTTACAAAATTGTTTTTAGCCAAGGGTCTGTGCATTTGTGTGTGTGTGTGTGTGTCTGTGTGTCAGAACATATCACAAAAACGAAAAATCGCCCGAAACTATTTAATATTCCGTTTAGGTACTAACACCACATTTGACACAAAATCTATCAACCGGAAGTGCGACTGTACAAACATGTTTCTACAAAATTGATTTTTGGGTGCGTTCTGAGGGAACAGCAACATTTAGTACCACATCAATATAATGTATGGCTCTACATATAATATTGATATACGATAGGAAGCATTGCTAGAACTCCAAATTTGAAGACTCGGCTAACCGGAAGTCCGACTTTAGAATAGAATAGAATAGAAGCGGGGGGGGGGAGGAGCCTCATTCCACTGCGACCTACAAATTGAGGTCTATTGTGGATCCCCTTAAGTTACAGAACAGCCCCCAGCTTTGCCCTCCTAATCAATCCTAGCAGAAGTCCGACTTTACAGAACAGCTTTTTGAGTTTTGGAATTTCCTTTAAAGTTGGAATTTAGTGACTTCACGGTTAGAAACCTCTCATTTTTACTTTCTCTTACTCCTAGTAAGAGCGTGTATTGTATTTTTTTTAGTTAAGGCAATTTTGTGTTTTAAAGTTTGGAGAAAAGGTGTCACTTTCATGATTGTATTAACAACATAAGAGAGAGTCGTTTGAATGTTTTACATACCAGCTTTATACATAAAAAGAAATGCTAGCTGAAATGATAGGAACCCCGCAGACATAATTTACTTGGTGCAATTAAAAAAATGTTCTATAACCACGATGTCATCCAACCAAACCTATTTTTCACATTCATTATAATATTATTAAACTTTGAATAAAAAAACACCTAAAAAAAAAAGTCACTGAGATAAAAAAACCAAGTGTTAGTACCAAGCGGGAGCGAACCAGAGACAATCTGGTAGTAATAAAAAATATGATGTAGATATATGTATTTTTACTCTATTGCAGGATTGAGGAGGCATTGACCCAACTGTGTATATGAAGTAGTGAGCACTAGTATAACAGCAGCTGTTTTTATTAAGTAGGCCACTGAACCAATTTATTTATTCGGCATTGTTCGGCAAATTCCGAGGTTCAGTTTATTTTTCTATTTAAAAAAACGGAATTTTTTTTTTTTTTGCAATAAAATTTTCTGAGAAATTAAAAAGTACGTCATAATTTAAAAAAAAAAATTTTGTTTGGGATGTTAATTAATAAAAAAGAATGTTGCCTTTAATGAAAGAAAACAAAGTAAATTGAATCGTTTTTAGGTCTAATACGTGTTCCGTGTTTTGTTTAAATGTATCTTTTGTGCTTTTACATTCCTCGACTATTTACATGGAATTAATTTTCTTTTATTTCAATTTAATTTTTTTTTTATTCAGCTAACTTTATTAAATTCATTTATCTTCTTCATAATGTTTTTACTATTTTTTTGTATATATTTTTCTAATTAAAAACATATGTTAATCAGCTGCTTTTAAAAAAGGATAATCTGGTGCGACGTATTCATAGGAATTTCTCCACTACATTACAATTGTAATTATTAATTTTTGTTCAAAATGCGATTATATACTAAAAATAAAGCCCTTAACTATTTAGGCGTGGACAGCCATACATCTTACGTAATGCTTACCTAGATTTAGCGCCAAGTTACTGAAGAATGCTAGTGGCAGTCCCATAACAGTGCTAACATCAAATCCAGAAATAGTAGTGTGGCAACTTGGAGAAAAATCTAGTCTCTGTTCGCCAGAATCAGTTTTTCGTTTTTCAGGAGAGATCGCACTGCGATAGTGCACTGCGACCATAAAGAGAGGTCTGTCCCACCTATTGGGCCTGGATGAGACCACTTACTCTGCAGCATTCCTTTCCCTCCAAGTTAAGTTCTCTGTGAAATCTCAGAATCTGGCTGTACCTGCGGTGCTATGGCGTTCTAGGCTCAGCTTCTTCAGGTACCCCTGAGTTATACAGTCATCCAAACTCCGTGAGGAACTCTCGGAGCATGCGAAGCCTATTTTTACTCAATTTGTTGAACGCCCCAAATCTTTTTCGGTTTTCTAAAATTTCCCTTAACCGGAGTAGCAGCTTTAACGATTTTTTTTTTTTTATTCACTTTTTCTCAGTTTTCTCGAAAATGATTCTCACCAATCTTGTTAATTATCGTAGACTATTCCACATGTCCTCTCACTTTTATTTGAAACATTTTTTTTGGAACTACGATTTTTGGAGTGTCCCAGAAGATTCTGGTAGCCTAGACGCCAGCAATGATAACCTTTCTCCCAAAATGACACTTCAGTATACTGTCTTCTTCTGCCATCCTTATAAAATAAAGGAATATCAAGAATGCATTGCCAGGATTCCAAAGAATCCGGAATTTTCTACTTCCTCGAATGTAATGAAAGCGATCGCCAGCAAATTCGGTACATAAATACTGGACTGAATAGTTCCATTAGCAACCGCCATAGCGCTACCAATGAGCATATCAACAACATATTACACCCTCTGTCACGTCCAGTCTATGTATTGACGAATGGGCTTCAAACACGACAGCCAATTTCTCACCAGGAAGCTGTCTCTAACTGCAGGAAAAATGTAATATTAGCTGACTGACTGTCTGATGGCTTAAAAGTCGTCAGGTAAACATTGGAGAGAACTTAAGTTTGTAAACATCAGTCGCTACATCAACATCAATCTTGAAAGATTCACCCCCCACTAGCCACACACTATTAATAGTGCTCCATTATTGCTACTGATACAACAAGCAAAAGTTTTATTAACTTGACACATCTCTCTTCTGGCGACAGAACCACAACAGCCAAACGCTACACCATTCTAAAATACATCGCACTATTAACAATCATCATTCAATCATCACTCGGTCACTCTACTTTCTTTAAAACTTTTCTCTCCATATTCAGTGTGAAGTCTGTAAGTATAAACTGTTAGCACAATAGACCGGATAAAAGGTCGCAGTACAATTGCCCCCCCCCCCCCCCCGCTTGAAAAAAAAAGAAAGTATAAACTGTGAGTTTAGTGCCAGTTTGTGTGCCATCATTTGGAGTTTATGAATTATATGAAACGTTTTTCTAGGAATATTTATTTAACTAAGCTTTAACGGGGTTTGAGTTGGGCGGTTATGCTTTCCTTGAAAAGCTTATTTCATTTTATAATATGATTTCTATCATATACAGTCTATAATATACATTAGTTTGCGAGTTCGGTGCTGTCTCTTAGTTTTTTTCTTCCTCGGAGTCTCTACAACTCACTATTCGGTGATGAACAGTGTTGTCTGTAACGAGAGAACGTGGTCCAGAGGCCGGCAGTGAACTGAGAAGGCTCCGGCCGCCAATGACCATAGATGTTGACGCGCCTTAAATTAAAAAAAAAAACAACACATGTTGTCAATTATAACCCAGTAAATTCCGGTAAGAGTAAGTCGTGTGAGTGTTTCACACCAGATTTTTATTCTGACCATAATAATTGGCAGCGTTGGTGTCCAAAAGTGAATCATCGCTTGAAATTTCTTGCGAACGAAATATTTGTTGTTTACAATTGCAAATTCTTCCAAACAGTACCTCCTACTCTAAGGTATTTTTTTGTTTTTCTTTTTTCACTATTGGAACGTATTGATATAATGCATTAATTCCAGTTATTATAGATAATCGCATAATTTGTTTTGCTGTTGAGATAATTGTATTGTACCGCTATATAGTTATATAAAACTTGGGTAGAAACATCAGTGTAACACCAGATATGGTGGCCAGTTATATTAGTGGAACACTTTCTGTTTGACATTGAGCTCCCATCATCAAGGTCCATTCCATCGTACCACCCACCTCTATATATAGTGCTCCATTATTGCTTTATTCTACACACTGTACACATACACACACACATAAATAAATATTTATATCATTTACATAATAGTTGCTATTATTATTTTGCATATTAAAATAAATTCCCATCGTCAACTATAAAATTGCTTTTTATTCGTTTATTAGTTTATTTTTACCATTAATGATACGAGATTAGAATGTTTTTAATACATTATTGAACTCACTTTAGAGATTATTATTCGAAGTAAAAATATATATATATATACGCAGAGGTAGTTAGACACTGTTAGTTATGAACAGAGAACACCCTGACCTAGTTGTATTAGTATTGTTTAAGTTATATGAGACTCAAAACTGTTTATTTTATTTGCGTAGGGAGGGAGATGAAATGCGGTCATGTTTTCGAAAAATGTTAATTATAATTTTTGTTTATTAAACGTTATCAGAAGAAAAGAAATCTGGTGTGAAACACTCACACCACGTTCTCTGAGTTCTCCTAATACTGTTATATATAAAACGGCAAATTTTCTTTAAATACCAAATTTTGCTCACATGTCCTGACATAATATACAGGTGGTGGTGGTGGTGGGGGGGGGGACAAGTGCCAGCCTACCTACAGAGCCATGATTACATCCTATAGTCTGTCTGTGCAGCAAGCATTTCATGTTTAAAGAAAATCATTGAATCCGTTTTCCAGTAAATTTGAAAACACTCAAAAAACCTATTAGTAAAATCACACTTAACCGACTTTCTTCAAATTTACAATTCTATCAATGGTTTTAATGAATATTAATTTTGACCAACTAAATAACTTTAGTTGGTCAAACCATACATTTTATACTGAAGTAGTACTATAGAGGAAATCATAACGGGAAAGTGTTTCAAATAGAAATGATGGTTATTGTTATACAAATGGCCACGTGTTTACATTGTATACGAAGATTAAACAAAATCGTTGAAGCTGTTTTTAAGAAAATTAAGAAATACTGAAGAAAAATGCCATTAAACTTCAGATTTTGCCCGAAATCTTCGTGTCTGATGCGGTAATAATGCCAAAACGGAAAACCAAGTTTGAACTTCCTGCGACTTTTCGTTTTCTACATATTCTGTTAACTACACACATACACGTCTTCGGTCAGTCTCTAATAAAATCTTGGGGAATTTAGATTTACAGATTCCTCACAATCTTCTGCAAAAAAGAAAGACAAGAAAATGATTGGAGCTGTTTTCAAGACAATCCTGAAAACTTTGAAAACTTTTTTCGGTAAAAAGCACATTTGATTAACTTTATTTCTTATAAGAGAAAAGATAATATTTATATAAAAAGATGCTATTTACAATTAACATGGCAGCAGTAGTTCAATAGAAAATAAGAGAAAATAAAAAAATTACTCTGGGTGAGAGATTTGGATCAATACTTGCTTTCGGATATCTAGATCGATTGTAAGGTTTAAATTTACCGTGTTTTTACAAATTTTAGTTATTGTTAAATCATATAACACACACTTATAAATCCTTCTTCTCTAAGAACATATTTTCCCATCCAGTTGACCTTAAGACTTGGAGAGAGTTTGGAACAGCTGACATAATATGACTGAATGATGAAATGACAAAACATAATAGATTAATAATAATATCAGTTGTAAAATAGAATGTTTATAAAAACGAAAAGTGGTATAGAAATATTTTACAATAGATATGTCCCACTGAAAGTGGAATCCTATCCCGAAACGTTTAGGGAAAACTAAAAAGATTGTTGTTTATTACTTCCTGCCCTATCTTGACAATTTTCGAAAAATTATGTATAATTATGGAAGGGTCGAACAAAAATTCCTCAGTTCATATCCTAGTGAGAAATGATCCCAAGTACCCAAGAAATCTGATACTTAACCCTTGCTTTCCAATTTCTTAATAATTTCATTTAATTCATTAAAACATCATTCCCCATCGATCAGATAATTAAGACTTGAACAACACCAAACTTGGCAGCAAAATTATAATTGTGACCTAATTAATTTTGTAATAGTTGAAATATCTTTTCAGAGTTTCACAGAAATTTGCTGAGGTTGTTTAAGCATGCTCAGCTCATTAAAACTTCCGCGTTTTTACAAATTTTAGTTATTGCTAAATTATATAACACACACTTATAAATCCTTCTTCTCTAAGAAAATATTTTCCCATCCAGTTGACCTTAAGACTTGGAGAGAGTTTGGAACAGCTGACATAATATGACTGAATGATGAAATGACCAAACATAATAGATTAATAATAATATCAGTTGTAAAATAGAAGGTTTATAAAAACGAAAAGTGGTATAGAAATATTTTTACAATAGATATGTCCCACTGAAAGTGGAATCCTATCCCGAAACTCAGCTCAAGCAGCTGGAAGCTAACTTGAATAATGTAAACTGCACTTCATACATACATCTCATACCCTGTGCGTGTGTTTGTGTACTGTACTTTTCTCTAATAATTTGGTATGCGAGATGATAAGAATATAGAACAGCTTTTCCTTGAGAAAAAACAGGTAGTCATTAAATGATCTCCAATTTAGATCTTCGTAATATATTTCTGACTCGCAGATGCACCCATGACTAGAAGTGCTAATAAAAAAAAGTAGGTAACCGTTGAGAACACTGGTTTAAACTTGATCGATATTATAGCAATTGTGTGTGTGTGTGCGCGCGCGTGTGTGTAGTTCACTCAACATTAAAATAATTCTTCCCGTCCAAGCCAGTCTATGGAGGAAGGTTAGTGTAAGACATGGTCTGAGTTTGCTAAAAAAAAAAAAAAATAGTGTATCAAACATTTTGTCAAGTAAGTCTTGAGGGTTACTTTAGTAACCTTTCCTGGCCAGTTGAAAGTTGATGTTTTATTGATGTAGAAAGTGTATATCATATTTATAATTATTTTGTCTTGTATTAATTCGTTGCGTATGATTTAAATCAAAATAGTGTTTGTACTTCAATACATCTTAGTTTATAATAGTACTTCCTGCCAAAGACCAGTCATACAAACAAAGCTCTTTACAAAATTTTACCGAATTCAAATAAAAATTAAAACTGTCCATGCTGGTATCGAGGAAAGGAACTGGCGAACAACTTGATGCTCAAGCCTCGGAGACTCAATTTGCTGTCAGGCTTTCACAATAGCGCAAACACATGCACAGTTGTCTTCTCCTATTTTTGATTTGTTTACATTAGCAATCCTCAACAAGGGGCCTATAGATTCGTCCATTTTGAGCTTGACAATAGCTCTTTCTTTGAAAGACTTACTGTCGTTCTAATTGGTTTTTCGATCCTAACACCTTCGTAAAGGTGGGGGAATATGCCATAAAATTTTGATCATTTAATTGATCTGCATTTTAAGGAACGTTCTCCCACCTTTAAGAAGACGTTTGAAGCAAACTAGTAGAATGGCAATTGATATTTCAAAGGGTTATTGTCGAGTCCAATCTTAGGCCCTTGTTGAAGATTACTGTTGTAAACAAAGCCAAAATGTGAGAAGACAACTGTTGCATTTGTTCTGCTTTTTTAAGAGCCTGTTTGCCGTACATTTTCCGTGTCTGGATCATCTACGTTTGGGGTAATGGACTTCAAATCTAGACAGAGCTGCAATAGTAATCTAGTAATGGAAGCAGTCGAGTGAATCTGCATGAATTCTCATTTACTATTTTATATCATTAAAATTTGTGGTGGTCACAAACCAAAATAATAATGACACATTTTCGAAACTTTATTACGTCTCCGTACTTGAGTGTTTCAACAGTTCACAACTTAGTGATATTGAATTTAACAAACTTAGTTGACTTACGAGAACAAGTTCAACTCATTGGGGAGATTTAGTGTTCTGGTTTTTGGCTTCGCAACCAGTGACTGCCATTATTTTGTAGGTCCCCACTTTTGTCCACGATATCTTCATTGCACTCCTCACGGTAATCGAACTCCGATCCAATAATATTACAGGCGAGCACATTAAATTGAAATAATTCTTTTTCCTCCCATAATCAGCTGATGATCTCTATTTTCCTACTGAAAATAGAAAACAATAATATGGCCATTTCTTTTTCTCTATGCATGAACACCTTCAATGTCTCTCACACGTTTTACTGTCAATGGCAATTTTCTCTCTCTCTCAAAAAAAAAATTACCGTTATCTTATTTTTTTTTATAATTTTATTTCAACACTTATTTCATTTATTGGGTCAAAGCTTACGTCGTGTTCAATGACTAATTATTTAGGGTCCTATTTATTACAAAATATAATTTTAAATCTCACCACTGCTATTTGCCCTTGACAGAAACGTTTACCAGAATAAAACGACTGCTAATATAGCATAGTTACCCAACAATTTCGAGCATATGTCCATCTTTTAGGATTTCTTACAGAACCCCTCCCCCAATCAATTTTCCTGGGAAACGATTCAAATAAAAGTTATAAGTATTTGTATGTGTAGATAGATATAGCTAAGAAAGTTAAAGAAAATCGTTGGAGCCGTTTTTGAGAAAATATTGACAAAACTGTAATAGCATTCAGTAAAATGCCACTTCCAGCGATGGATTTTGTCCGAAACCTTTAGGTGGTAATACTTAAATGGAATACGGAGTTCGAACTATTGCGATTTTTCGTACTTCGTGAGATTATTGCTGCTACGTACACATTCACCATTCGCTAAAATAATGTTTTTCGTAATCAGATCCTCAAAACATGTATCAATTTCGAAAATTTGATCCTATCGCAATGTTGAATTTTCCTCTTATTAAAGAGTAAGAGAGAAAGTAATCAAATCAATATTAGACAAAATAGAATTAAAATTAAAATTAGTCAAGGTATTAAAACAGAATATTCAGTTTATGGCAAACGTGCCCCTCTAATTATTTCGTACTTATGTGATGACTTTGTCACCGTATTATTAGGTGATCTCATTATTTTATCATGTTTATTTTCTCCCAATTTAGTGCAGATTAATGATATAGCCATCGAGCGAGAGTTGATTATATTTCAGTATATTTACGTACTATAAATTACATAGTTTTGATCTTACAATAAAAGGTAAAAAATCGCGCTGTACTCTAGTTGCTAGGTCATGTATTTTATTAAACCACCACTTTGCCAGTCCTTGACCGAATATATTTACAACAACCTTTCCATTTCAGTCTTGTAATGTCATTGTGGTTTATTAATCTATCATCAGCTGACGAATCAAACTGTCTACCGTTTTTTTGTTTACTTCTCCCTCTCTAGTATAGAGGAAGTATTGCGAACGTGCCAGATTTCCGGAATTGAGTTTTAACCGGAAATGTATGCTTTAGAGTCTCTCGAATATGAGAAAAATTATTAGCGAATGGTCCGTAAATATGTGTGCGTGAGTCAGAGATATTTTCCGCGATAGCCTGTATCTTTTTGTGGTCATTACATAAAACCACTAGTCTAGTATGTGAACCCTTCCCTCCTAAGGAGTTTAAGGACTTTCACCACCAGTTGTTTTTGCGTTGCTATCTCCCCAGGTCGCGGAATACCAAAGATTTCGTATCGCAATGTAGTTATTGTCAAGCAAACCAAATAACAGATGTGAGCCGTCTCCTAACACAATCTGCTTAAGGGTTCCGGGCTTATTAACTCCATCTTATGCAGATGTTTTCTGAACCAATGTGAGCTATAAGCACCCTGACTTGAGGGATCTGGTTCCGACTCAGGCTAAGGAACACATTGGCCCTACCTTTATAGTTTTGGCATCATCTTTTTACTGTGCATTGCCCCTAGGCTCGCAACCCAGAGTGCCTCATGCTAATCCCCAAAAGCTGCACGAACCGCTCCATTGGTTATCCCCAGGACAGGCTATGGACCACAGAACGGAGTATTCACCCCATTCCTAGCCAGTTGATCTTTACCCTGAATCCTTGCATGCCTAGGCACTCATCTCAGCTGGAATTTATTATGGTAAGGTCTCTCAGTTAGTTTCAAATTAAAATTGCTCAAGCTTCCTTGGTTTTGATATAGAGCGCTCCACATATGTTTGCTCAGGCATACAAGTAAAATTCCCATGCTGCAAATTTAAAGAAAATTTATGCATTAAGTTGTACTAATTAGAGTAAGAGAAAGTCGTATGAATGTTTCACAACAGGTTTTTTTTAAATTTTCTGGTAATATCAGCTGGTTTATTTAGCAATCTAGTCAGCACTGGCATTTAATCTAGTTAATTGTCATATATATATATGTATGTATATTTCTTCTTTTTACCTTTGACATTTATATTGAACCTTTAATCATTCGAATCCAATCATATGTTTGCACTCTTGTTAGAAAGCAACGCAATGGTTTGCGCTACAGACAGATCGATTGGTTTTTTAAATTGAAACAATGTTTTTTCGTGACATGTGGACTAGAGCTCATGAACTCAACAGTGTAGTTTTCCTACATTATTTATGTATTGCATATATAAATATAAATGGTAGAGGTTTCAGTTGTAGGATTGTAGGGCACATATTCGACCTGAACGCATTGCTATAGCAGCGCCCTAGTCTGTCTTTCCCCTCTACTAAAACTTGCAATGGTAGTGTTTAAAGTTGAGCTATCAGATGCCACTGTAATGTGCTGTCAGCATTTCAAGATTAAAGATTAAAGAAAATCATTAGAACTGTTTTTGAGAAAGTTCAGAAAAATTTAGAAAGCTTTTCTTTAAAAGCGCACTTTCGGTTAATCGATTTTTTTCAAATTTGGAAATCTTTTGGTATGCATTTGAGGGCACTTCAATATTATAAAGGTGGGTAATAGCGGGTATTAAACATAAAGAGCATTGCAGAGAATAGCTCAACTTTGCAGCTCACAACTAAACCGTCTATAATTCTTCTGAAAAAATGTTTCAAATAAATGCAAATAGGTATTTATGTCCATGATACGAAGTTTAAAGAAAATCGTAGGAGCCATTTTCGAAAAAATCAGGAAACTAAAACAAAAACACTTCCTGCGATTCGTTTTTAAAATATTTTATTCAAACATGCACATAAACGTTCAACATACTTATGGGGATGGGAGGGTAACCTCACAATAATGCAATACACTATAATGCAAGGTTTACAAAAGACATTTGTTTTTTTTTAAATATTAAAACAGAATTTCAAGATTTTTACATATTTAATAAAACTTAATAATCAGTACAAATGACTAAATTGCCTTGGAATAGTTCCTCGGATGTCAAGTACCGACTGCTACTGCTATCTGAACTTAGAAACATGAATTATACGATTATAACCTCTCACTTACAAAATCAGCTGACTCCTTACAGCTGATTTTTTTTAAGCCTTTCTAGTGATAATGTCAAGGACGATATGTTTATTATATATATTTCTTGTTTATGATTTCCGGCATGCATTTGAATAAATTTTCGGGTTCTTTATTTATTATTAGATTATAAATTTATTTAATTTCATAGAAAGTAATTATTTAAAGATATATTTATTATATATTGCGTTTAAAAATAAGTAATAAGTAAGAAGTAATTAAAATAAATAGATCTTCCATTAGTATACCATCCGCTTGACATTCATTTATTTGCTATGTGTTTTTTTATTTACTTCCAATAAATTTTATAACATTCGTTTGCTTTTATTTATTTATGTAATTGCGTACTAATAATGTGGAATAGTTTATATACAAGGATAACGACTTTCTGAATGTAAGTAAAATCGCCTTGTTTTAACTAGGAATGAATGGTGGCAGCAAATGTAACTAGAGAATTATTACACTTTACTTGTAGCATGCTTTTGGCTTTCTTGTAGTCGGAGTGCGCATGTCAGTTAGTGTAGTGTGTGATTTTTATTTGCTTTCGTCAATTTATGTAAGTTCTCCACCAGCCCTTTCTTTTATGACTTTTGTGCAAAATTGTCATAAAAACAATAACTGTCAAAATACGTATGTTGATATATTTACAATAAAAATGTTTATTTTTTTTTTAGTTTGTCGTGATTTTCTCAAAAACGGTTACAATGATTTTCTTTAAACTTTAAACTATCTTCACACATTAAACCTATCATTTGTATTTGAAACATTTTCCCGGGAAAATCGATTTTTTGGGGGGTTCTGGGGGAAGAGTATCGATATGCTTACTCTAAAGCACCTTATGGTTCTGTCGAGTTAGTATTTCACCCGATTTTATTAGTAAAGCAGGGCTGTCTACCTTTATGGTTCAGTCGTGTTAGTATTTCACCAGATTTTATTAGTGTTCAGTGGTTTTTCAAAATATTTATTTTCGATGAAAAGCCATTTTTGTAAAGATAACCTGTCATCTCAGTACCAAAAGAGAACTTTATCTAATTAAAGAACATCCCAGCACACAGATGGCGTGGTGATGTTCCGTAACTCTCGATAGTTTAATGATCTTGGAATTGCACCACACAATATATCTCGCTGAATTTTCTAAAAATGTATCTAATTGAGAAATTCGGCCGAAAATAAAAGAAGGATTTACAAAAGGAATTCAACGGAAACTTTTGTCAATGAAAGCTTCGTTTTATGGTCGCTAAACGGTTTTAAGTGTTCCCTCAATCTTCCTGGACAGTAATATAGATAGCAAAATCACAGTTACACCTATAAAATTCCTGTAACAGCTCTCTGACAAATTCATTTAGTGAAACTGTTTGTAACTATGCTAAATGAAATACTATTGTAACTATGCAAAGAAAATATAATGTTGGGTGCACTTCGGAAATAATTCAGTTCGAAAAAATGAAACCACTTCTTTTATTTTTTTTCCATCCGCTTATTGTATAACAAGACACGTTTCAAAGTAAGGTCCGTTTTGAAATTAGAAAATTCCACCTAGCAACCGTTAACTTGCAAATATTTCTGGTGGCGCGTACCAGTTTTCCAGTGTTTAAGAAATCTGCTATGTCTTGAACCATAGATCCCATTTCCAAATTGCTTTCAGTTGCAACTCATTTCTTAAATGTTGAATGAAATGGTGACAGTCATTGGACGCCAGGTCGAAGTTTTTGGACACATAACCAAAACTTTTTCAGCGGCAACATTTCAATCATTCAAGTTTCAGTTTGCGGTCGAACATTATCGTGCAAAAGCAAGATTCTGCTAGTCAGCATTCCTCGTCTTTTGTTCTGAGAAAGCTTAAGTAAGACCTTGGTGTTCAAAACAGAAGACAATGCGGACCATGTTTTTGCACGTTAATGTTCGGCAGCACTCTGTAGCTTTGAAGTCTTGAAATGTTGCGTCAATTTTGCTGGGAAATATTTATGACCACAGTTCTGTCCAGTGACTTTTTATTTACATTTCTAAGAAATGGTATGCATCGCAGCTTCATGAGATTATCATAAATGATTCAAGATGTTGCCAACAGATTTCTTTAACACTAGGGTAAGGAAATTGATGAGATACGAGTTAATGTGGGCAAGTTAATGGTAACATGTGGAACAACGTAGTAAATATGTGTTATAATAAATCATATCTATAGATTTATTATTCTATATGTTTTAGATTTTTTTCAAGTTCTTGAGAGACGTTGCTTTCAAAATGCATCGTAATATACCACTTTTCTTTTCAAGCCTCCATATTCACTTTACAGAACAAAGGGCGGCATATCCACGGTTTGCACCCTATTGAATCTCTACAGAACTACAAACCGTACCAACCTTAATTGAATTACAAACCCTGCAGTCAGTTCAAAATTTTTCATAGCAACATAGAATCTATGCTTCTTCTTATTACGTCCACAATCCACACAATTCTGAAGATTCTTTTTCCCCCAAGATCTCCTGTTCTTAAGATCACTTCCTCCAGGCAATCCTACAAGGCGATTAGAAACTTCCTTGACGGCGCGATCATTTAGGTATTAATGTCACTGGAGTACCAACCATTCATGGATCATTTCTTCAACATTTTTCAATCAAGAATTACTCTTAACGTTTTCTTTTCTTAAAAATACCCGTCAACGACGGGGCAACAGTTGGTTATACAAATGAATCTAATGCGTCGTTTATTTTTATTCTCCCCCTTTTAGTTCACATAAAAATGTACATTTATAAGGACGCAGTTAAAGAAGGAAAAAATAGAGAAAATAATGATAGTGGGCGAGAAAAGGAAATTGAAAATTTACCTCTAGCTAGTACCATTTTTTATTTTTTTTTAAATTCAAAATACAGGTAGTACACCTCATTATATTCTAGCATTTAAGTAAGACAGGTAGACAGACAACCATAGAGAGAGAAGTACCTGTGAAGTGGTGTGTTCATAATTGGAACCAGCGCCATAGACATAGTAGATGTTTAATTAGACGAAGGATGGCGGCCATTTTGAATTATGATAAGAGAGGTTGACAGGGTCGACTCCTGTGGTGGAAATGAAAATTAATAAATACCAGCCAGTTACAACACGATGAAGGGGGTTTTCTTTTCTACAAAAATGAATGAGAAAAGTGGAAAAAGGGAAAAATAAAAATCTGGAAGTCTCTCAGTGTTTTCCTTCTTTTTTTTCTAGGGGTGCACCCACTTTATGGCATATTATTCGTTGTTTTTCTAAAAAAATAAAATACTGTTGGCAACACTGTAACTACAAAGTTGAATCAATTTTTTCCCAGTTTTGCTCTTACACAAGGTGGAGGAAGACAAACAAGTAGACCAAAAGGAGAGAGGGAAAAATATGCTTCTTTTTTACCCTTGGTGGTTTTTCCATCATTCCATAAAAGATACGACAATGTTTGCTAAAAAGTCAAATCCGCTGCATTATGAGAGGTAAATTCTTTCCATATTGTGTATGAAAAGAAATCATACAATTAAAAATAAGTCTGGAAGTTTCTCTTTAAACTATCGCTAATTAAATGGTAACAAGTTAATATCATACACCGACTTTTTCTTATTATTTCTCTTCTTCTTTTACGTTCTCTTACTCCTAGAAAGAGGATTTTAACCTACCAAACCTACTTTCTACATAGTTCCTGTTCATTAAACAAATTCTCTTTTGATTTCCTTATACCATATATTGTTTTACTGTAATTAATACTCATTTTTACTTTCTCTTACTGTATTTTACACAGTTATGTATGATAAATTTGTTTCAAACTTATAGTCCTTACTATACGTTAAAGTTGGTCTTCAATTTCATATCAATCGGAGAACCTAAACTTAATAAAATCACATTATTTGAGGAAATCATTACCTTATCCTTCTCTGTGAAACCCTCAGAGTGGCCGTCAACCTTTTAATACCTATCGCCCATTTTTGAATCTCTGTTAAGTTGAAATTTCCTTACCGCCTACCGATGGCGCACAATGAACTAAGTACAGTTGGAGAAGCATTCTTATTAATTACTAGCTAGATTCAAAGGTTAGAGATAAAATTCAGAAATAAATTGGAAAAATATATATTAAAAATCAATTTGGCGTAGTTGTTAGCAATATATTCGATATACGGGGGGAATAACAGAAAACTCCCCCCAGCCGCCATGAAAGCTAGAATCGCCCAGTAGTAGAGTAGGTAGGCGGTAGGGACCAGCTTGACCGTCACTCCTCTAAATGAACTTTCTCAGAAAAAGTTTCAATGAAAAGATAAGTCTCTGTATTAATAGTAAGTATACCAAGTTGTATCTATCTTCATGGAGAAATCCCAAAAAAACTAGAAAAACCTGTTCAGTCAATTTGCACTTCCGGTCAACCGATTTTCTTCGAAAATATAATTTTTGTTAACACATTTAATTCTTATTAATATTATACGTATAAATGATATGCCAAAGTGTAGTTGATAGACCGCACTTAAAGAAAATCATTGGAGCTGTTTTCAAGAAAATCGCAAACAAAACACTGGAAAAGCCATTCAGCAAAATGGTACTTCCGGTTGAGGATTGTTGACAGATAACTTGGTAATATCTAAACGGAATGTCAATTCTGAACTTTCTTTTAAAGTTGCCTTCAAAGTCATCTGATAAGTTTTCGTAATCAGGGATATTATCGAAAAACCCCTTAGTATAGATTTATCACGTATTAGCTAAAATCGTATATAATAAAATTATATATATATTATATTTAGTAAATTAATGATTGCCAGTAGGATTTTATCCTTGAATATTTAAAACTGGAGTTACTAGTTTTATCATTACTTAATATCGATTTCTACAATTATTTAATTATTATCCAACATTTCGATAGTTAATAAGCTACCTCTTGATGCCCTTTACTTCTTTAGTAATTGTAAGATTATACTGTAATAGTAACTTGACCGTTATTATTAGTTATTAATAATCCGCTACTACTGAGCGCTGTTTGTTTTATTTCATGTTAATAAAAAATTCATTCGTGCAAAAATTAATTCAGCCACAGAAATGCCTAATATTTTATTGATTAACAGAGTTTCTTTTAATTGGACTGTCTTCGTTTGTTATTAACTGAGCTCAATACAGATTTATAATTATTGTTGCGATAAGAGCTCTAACTAGGCCCTTGTTAAGTGTGTTGCAAATTAATTGGCCAAACATGGAAGGTACTCGTAAATTTCATCGTTGAATAATTATTCAAGCATTCACAAAATTATTTCCGCACAAAATGATTGGATTACATGATTTTTAGATTGTTTACAAATTTTCCTTTAGAACATCGTTTACTTTTTTATCAATTTTGTTATCTAAATAATATTAAATTATATTTAAAAGCACTTCTAGAATTCCAAATTTGAAAAAAAAAATCGCTCAGCCGCAAATGGGACTTTATACCATTAGTTACGGAATTATTTTTTGTATTTTTGAAAGGGGGGGCTCTTTCAATTTTCTTTAACTATTCTGCACAAAATATAAACTTACTCCATTTATTTGAAAAATTATTCTGGAAATTTTTTTTTTATATGAATTTTGGGGCACTGAAATATGTAAGATTGCAGTATTGTAGGTGTGTTGCAGACGATTTTTTTTACTTCCTCTTACTATTAGTAAGAGGAAATAATTGAAATGGTGCCAAATTTTCAATATCAAGTATTCGACGGAAATACACGTTTTGAGGAAGAAAGGAAAAAAAGATGATTTTTAGCAAATGGTGTGTGTGTGTGTGTTTGTGCGTGAGCGTGTGTATCTCAAAAATAAAAAATCGCAGGAAGTCAAAAGATGGTACTCGGTGCCAACGCATGTGACCATAAGATTTTGGTCAAAATCCATCAACCGGAAGTGCTACTTCACTTATCGTTTTCTCTTCAGTTTTTTTGGCGATTTTCTCGAAAACGGTTCCAAAGATTTTCTTTCAACTTTGTATACATCTAGATACATAAATGCCTATCATTTTTATGCATTTTTTCTGGAAAATTGATTTTTTGGGTAGTTCTGGGGTGGTTCTGGGAGACAGTAGCGGTAAAATCTTTCCTCCCATCATCACCACTTCCATGTATGATTCTGCCACATATATAATAATAATGTACATTAGGAGCGTTTCCTAATTTGAAGAAAAAATGTTAACCGGAAGTATGGCTTTTACAAAATAGGTTTCGAGTTTTTTGGAATTTTGTTGGAAAAATCACCAGCGACTTTATAATTTAAGTTTAATTTATAAAGTTTGTTGGAAAAATTGCTGTTTTAGGTGGTTCTGAGAAATTAGTGAAGTAGTGTTTGGTCAATATTATTCGCGCTTTCTTCTGGACTAGAATGTAATCCCTTTTTACTACCTGTTTGGGTAGATATTTGTTTCCTCCACACGACTATATTTCTGTTCAGATAAATGAGTAATTTACAGCTTTAAAGAAAATTTTCCATTTAATATCTAAATGTAATTAACAGCAGTAACAGAGTTTTTCATACCAAACTTTTATTCTATGATTTGAGATATTTTCTTGTTTTTATATCATTAACACTGGACATTTTCCCAATAAAAAGACTAATTAGGTTTTTTAAAAGAGTTGATGTCCTGTTTACAGCAGTGTAGCTATTAACCTTATAGAAAGAGAGAGAATAATGTTGTTTGGATAATGGGCTATATCAAGAAAGGAAGTGTAGTTAGCAAGCGTTGAAGAAAAGTAAAGGAGGGAATGTGCTGTTGCTGTCTGTAGATAATGTATCTCCGTCCGTTGTTGTGTTGTGGGTAAGTTTGGTGGTTACAGGATAATAGCAAGAAGTGGGGGAGTTGGAGCTAACCCACACGCTAGCTGGGAGTACTGTGTAAACAAGGATCTTTGGGTTTTGTGCTCCCATCATCACAAACAACAACCGGCTCAACCATACTCACAGCTCAGTTTTGTGGAAGGGTATGTCCCTATAGAAGCAAAACAGTTATGGCCGCCTACTTTAATTGTATTACATATTTACCTGTCTAAACTTGTTCACAGTTCTACTCACGCGCACATTTGCACGTTACTCATTGTGTTGCGTGCCGTGTGCACACAAAGTGTGGACATTACTTGCAGCCATCATTCTAGATCATCTCCTCCCCTCTCCGTTAATCTTCCACTCTCTGTTCGGACACCACCCTGGAATATATATATATAAAATGTACCCTTCCTTCACATCCCCTTATTTTGTTGGTCTTTTGCCAGTCTTTAATCATTCATGTATTTAAATAGTTTTTCTTTTTAGTCTCTCTTACTCTGTTAGAGGAAGTATTGCGATCGTGCCAGACTTTCGAAATTAAGTTTTCATCGGAAATGTTTTGGAGTCCCTGAATACGAAAAAAATGTTTTTAGCAAGTGGTCTATATAGTTATCAGAATATCTCAAAAACGTAAAGTCGCAGGAAGCTCAAACTTGGTATTCCATTTAGGCACTACTACTGCGTCAGATATGAAGATTTCGTGCAAAATCCATCACCCGGAAGTGCGATTCCACTGAATGTCTTTTTTCTTTCAGTTTCCCGTGAATTTCTCGATAACGGCTCCAACGATTTTCTTTAAACTTATACTAAACACCTATCACCTAAACTTGGTACACATAAATACCAATCACTTTTATTTGAAACATTTTCCCGGGAGAATTGATTTGTGGAAGGTTCTGGGGGGAACAGTAGCCTTATGCTTTCCATTAAGTAGCACTGCAATATAATGGTTTTATCACCTGTATAATATTTAATATACATTAGAAGCGTTGACAGAATTACAAATTTCGGTTAACCGGAAGTGCGACTTTAGAGAATAGATTTTTGGAATTTTTACGAAAACGACTGTAACGGTTTCCTTTAAACCTGTGTTAACTTCGCCGATATAAACGTATCACTTTTAATTGAAACATTAAATAAATTATTATTTTAGATTCAATAAATTATTATTTTAGCGCTCTACTGGGCCATAATATAATCATCACTATCAGATCAGCAGGCTGGTATTTATTCCCCCACCACCTCTATATATTTGTGTTATGACAAATATGTAAAATTTGAATTTTAACGAAAATTTGTCATTTTATATATAATTGTATTTAAATGGTGTAAGAGAGAAAGTCGTTTCTCATCAGATTTATTCTCATTCTGTCAATGCTGCAAGAGCGATCGTATTCAAATTTTCGAACCCAGTATTATACTGGAAATATATATATTCCGAGGTTCTGTAAATACGAAGAAAATGTTTTCGTGAGAATTGGAAAAAATGAATTTTAGGAATGATGAAGAAGAAATAAACTGGTAGAAGAAACTGGCTGAACACTACAATAAACAGAAACAGAAACTGCAAGGATTTGACACTGTTAATAGATGTTAAGAGAATAAGGTAGCGAGAGAATAATAGAGAGACAGACTGGATGTCTTAGAAAGTAAGTAGATTGATGTTTGTTGACTGGATATCGATAACTGTTCTTCTATAGACGATGCTCGCCTGTATATATAATATAATCTCCCTCCCTAGTCGCCTAGGTAGCGGACTAATTAGGTTCTTCGGATCCTCACGAATCTCAATGATTCGGATCCCATTTCAAATAAAATATCTTAAAATTGATATTCCGTTTAGATACCTCCATCTTCAAAATCCATCATCCGGAAATGCGACTTAACTGATTTTTTTCTCAGTTTTCAACTTTCAGTTTTGGTATTTCCGTATACTGTCGGCATCCCTTGTCCAGGAAAATTTTTTTTGGATTGTGTAGGGGGAGCAGCAACGTTAAATTTTCCTGTAAATTACCGTTTCAATGTATGCTTACTATCATCTCTATAACTAATACAGTATAATATATAATACCTATTTTTTCAGGCGGGCTTAACGTCCAACTACCAAATTAGGTGTCGTGGACGGGGGCGGAAGCACCTACTGTACTATTAACATTTTTTAAACAAATATAAAATTTAGCAGTTATATGCTGGGCTCGAACTGGGGTCCTCCCAGTTACAAGTCCATGCTCATAACCACTACACCAACACCCACCCCACGAGTATAATATATTTCACCTCTATAATTTGAAACATTTTTCTCGAAAAATCGTTTTCTGAGAAAATTTATGACGTTAGATTTTAACTGTAATTGGAGTTTGGTCGAAGCGCTCTCTTCTAGAGTCCAGTAATAATAATAATAATAATAATATCCTTTGTTAAAAAACACAAAAGAAACATTTCTACAGCAAAACTGAAAACACAATATATACGGCTTGGGAAACCCGTCAGATGGACCAGTGTCCAGTGTAATCATATTTAAGTACTACCAGAATTTAATATGAAATCAATGGATTTTTTTTTTTTGGCTTTTAAACTTTCGGGTTTTTGTGTTTTTTTTTGCGAATTGTAATAAGTTAATGCAAATAAATTAAACTAAAACAAGTTATATAAACTGTATAGTATTGACAGTGTTGCCAACCTGCATATGTAAATAAAACAAAATGTGTTATAGTTAGAGTAACTAACTTTTCCAACTCAACATATGATAAACATCTCTTGGGATGTGAAACTTGGAGAAAATTACAAAGTTTGCGTTATATAGATATAAATATAATATGTGTTAATAATTCTTAATTAGTGCTTGTTTAACTGATTTGAACTCGTCTCATAGCTTTGTTTTAATAATGTTAGTTTTAGAGTTGTTGTTATTAATTAATGACGTAATTAATTATTACCTGGTAAATTAAACAAAACAAACTGTTAAGTTTCATTTATTTGGCGTGCTTAGCACAGTGAATAGAATTAGGGTACTGACTATTATATCATCTTATTTTGCAAGTACTGTTACATGAGAAGCTGGTGGATTCATATATTTACAAGTGCGGCTCGGCTGTAAATGCGCAAAAGAATGTTGGACCTTGAAATCTTATATACAGATTTTCAGATTGAAGCCCCACCAGCACACCCGACCTGGAATACAGATACCAAACGGCGAGATGAAGAGGTACTACCTGCCAGTTAAGGCTCATATAGCCAGTTTTGTCTGAGTAGAATGTAAATTAAAAATTTTGTGCGAAACACTTACCACACTTTCTCTTATTGCAATGATAAAATTACAAAATTGACAATTTTTTCAAAGTTTCCCATTATTACTTTCTCTTATTGCTAGTAAGAGTAATCTCGTACTCCGTTTAGGCACTACCACCGCATCAGACACCATCATTTCGGGCAAAATCCTTCAACTGGAAGTGCGATTTTACTGAAATCTGTTGAAGGCTGTTTTCATTTTTTCACAATTTTCTCGAAAATGGGTCTAACTGGGTATGGGTATATAATTTTTTTTAAATAAAACTTCTCTATTCTATTTTAGTAAAAAGGCAATCAGTACACCTGTGCCGTTATTTATCTCAATTTCTTAAACCAGATCTAATACATGATCAGAATTACACAAAAGGTTCTATTTTTGAGCGAGTGTTTTAAGCCTCTAGATTCAGTTTCATCCTTGACTTAATTATTTCAAATAGTAAAGATAACCTTGGAAAGAAACTTGGCTATGGGCTCAGTTGTTTACTTCCATAATAATCTTTCTAAAATCTATTTTAGATTTAGTTACGTAAAATAAATAAATACAATCGAAATTAGGACAAAATTTTTATGGTCCCCCTAAAAAACGTCATCACATTTATTGTGGGACAGCTTTAATCCTTGATACACTATAGTGTATTAATGATCCCTGAATGTTGATAATTTACGTCATTAGGAGATGTAAAACGTTGTTTTTGGCTTTTAATAAAAGTATTGTTTTTTTTACTTTCTCCATCTGTTGTTACAGAAAGTATTTAATCGGGTCAAATTTTCGAAATCTAGGATTCTACCATAAATACATGTTTTGAGGTCCCCTGAATAAAAAAAATATGGTTTTTAGAAATGGTCTATATGTGCGCGCGCGTGTGTGTATGTATGTATGCGTTTGCGTGAATGTGAACAGCATAGCTCAAAAACAAAAGATCGCTGAAAGTTGATACTTGACATTCTATGTTAGTCCACTATGGGATCCGATAGTAACTTAGCTGTCAAGATTTCTCAATCAGAATTACGACTGTATTGAATGGATTTTTCAGTTTTTTTGCGATTTTCTTGAACCAACAATTTTCTTTAAATTTGCTATGTACCAGCTACACATGTAAACTTTTATTTGAAACATTACTCCGGGTAAATTTATTTAATTAGGTTATCTTTTCCTCCAAAGCACTGTTTTAGTTTATTATACAATTCTATCATCTAAATAATATTAATTAGAAGTACGATATGTCACAAACATTTGTAATAAAAATGATAAGTTTGAAGAAAATAAAATCTCTGTAAAATGCAGTAAGAGAAAGTTTTGTGAGTGTTTTTCATACGAGTTTTTTTTTTTTTAATATTTCTCAAAAATGAAAGATGAAGGAAGATTAAAGAAAATGAAAGAATGAAATGAAGATTTCTCAAAAATGGGAAACTCCAACTTGAGATTCCCATTTGGATACGACCATCGATCGTATCGGATATGAGATGATACCATTTCAAGTGTTTTGAGAAACTTGTCTGTGCCCGTTCAGTTTTTGGTTGATCCAAACTTCGTTTTCTATCTCATCTTTCAATCTACCATGTCCAACTGCCGAGAAATTCGCTTATATAGAAATAGCTTATGAATCTGCAAAAAGTTCATGTTTTTCTGCATAGTAAGATTTTATTATTATTTTCTTTAATCAGCTGATGGAATTAACAAGGAAATGACATTAAACAAATAAAATGGCAATGTTAATTGTTACCTTCTTTTGTAAAAAAAAAAAACATGTTCCACAAAAATAAACTATAACGGAATAATATTGTATTCACATGTGGACATTTTATTAAGTACGTATTAAAATAATGAAAATGTCAGAAAAATGAAGGAGTTTATGTTTAGCTGGGAAGTCTCCCCCCCCCGTTCGCAAGTCTAGTTGTTGTAGGAAATTAACGTCGCAATGTAAAAAGCCAACGGTCAATAGTGCCGTATATGCGTTCAGCGTCTAGCCAGAGACAGGAAGGAAATCCGTTCCTTTAACTTTAGTGGGGACTTAATAGAAACATTTTTTAGCCATGAGAACTATTCATTTCCGGGCTTAGCTCATCACTATACAATCCCACTCCTGTCTATTGTGTTGTTTTACTTTAATACGTTTACCATGCTTTTGTTTAACACACACACACAATAAAAGCTATGTGGTCATCAGTACTTTATAACAGCTGATGTTAAATTTAACATATGGTAATCAGCTGTAATTATTTTACAAAAATCAGCTGTTATTATTTGGCAAATTAATTAACGATAATATAGTAGTGACTGGCATTGTTGCTATTATATACAAAAAGCACGACGAGTTAATAACTTGACAGAAATTTCCACGAAAAAAAGAAGAGCATTATCCTACTATTCTTAATTTAATTGGCCAATTATATGAACAGTTAACCGGAAATAGACGATTTTATTTTTATATTTCTTAAAATAAACAGCTGATCACCAGTGCAATTTTGTTGACAAAAGCATTAGCTAATTTTTTTTCCTAAAGGGAGCGAATGGCTATCATGTTTGGGCTTTCAAAGGGCTTTCCTTTGAAGTTTCACTCCTTTATTATTCAGGCTAGAAATGCCTCCAACGATTTTCTTTAATGTTCATATACCACCTACGTACATAGATGCATTTTCCCGGAATGAAAGTTTTTTTTTGGGGGGGGGGACATTATTTTTCTTCTAAAGCACCATTTCCGCTCACGTGTATACTATAAGTACTATTGGTAGAATTCCAAATTTGATCACCGGATGTGCAACTTTACAGAATAAGATTTTTGAATTTTCTCGAAAACTATTAAATAGTTTTTCCTTAGAATGCTAACAGCTCAGAAGTGAACCGATAACTTTATTTGAATCATTTTTGGAAAAAAAAAAATATTTTAGATGGTTTTGTGAGATTCGTGGGTTAAATTTAAAATTTTATTTGAATTCTTTCAATATTATTGGCACTGTATTCTGGACTACAATTTAACTATATTAAAGTGACTAGCTGCTAAGGGTTGCCATCATACAACATTCATTCCTACCCTTCTATATTTATGTAAAGTTCTGAAAAAAAAAAATGTCCAAGCTTATAGAAAATTTGGCAATTTTGAAATTGTATTACCTTCAGTAAGAGAAAGTCGTTTGAGTCTTTCACAAAGACTTTTTTTCTGCGAATTTAGTCACGCACACAATAAAAGTTATGTGGTCATCAGTACTTTACAAGTTTTGAGAAACTTGTCTTTGTTCATTCAGTTTTTGATTGATCCAAACTTCGTTTTCTACCTCATCTTTCTACTATGTCCAGCTGCCAAGAAATTTGCTTATATTGTTAAACAATATGAATCTGCAGAAACTTTATGTTTTATCGTCCGATCCTCTTACACTATCCGTGCTAGATGTTGAACTCTATAAGTAAATTGAAAAAATTTCGAAGAACAAAAAAAAAAATCAGTATAGAAGTCCCCTAGTTCCGGATCCTTTGGCGATAAAAAACGAAAGATTTGAGCTCCCTGTGAATCTTCATCTTTTGAATGTTTAATTAATTCGAACACTCACAGCCCTGGACATATCCATCCGGACACCATTTGCTGAAAAAAACAATTTTTTTTTCGAACTTATGGGACCTCAAAAACATATGTATATCCTATGAAAATTCCATTTCAAAAATTTCCTATTATTACAATATATTCTTTCATTGTAGTGAAAGAAAAAGTAAAAAAAAAACAAAAAACAATTTGCACAATAACGCTTTTTCTCAGTTTGATATTGCTAATATTGCTTTTTTCATATAGTTTTATATCTGTTTTCTAACGTTGATTATAAAGTTTTACTTTATATATAAATAAGTAACGTATAAAGCGTAACTTTTATACTTTGACTCGATGGTAAACTTTTTACCATTCACTAATTTACAACTTTGACAAGTTGCTATCACAAAGACTGTAACTGCTACTGTCTATAAAGTTCTGCTTAAACTGGGTTCAGACATTTTCTCAAACTTTGTTCTCTTCATCCTTAAGTGTTTTAACTTACTTTCACTTTTACTTCTTTTTTTAAACTTAACTTTTTTCCATTAAATGAATAATAATAAAAAAACTCAAACTGTTTCTTTATAAATTTATTATTTATAAAATAAATTAAATGGATATCTGCTGATTGTACTTATCGTCTTTTTAGGACAGAATAAATTCATTTCACGATCTGGTATTGATTTTTAATAATACTAAATTTAAATAGAATTCTTTAAAGTGATAGATATGGGACATTATTTACTTCTTTTTATTTCTTTAAAAAAATTATTGATTATTGGATCTGATTATGCTAATAAAATTCTAATTCATCAACATGAAACAATTGCAATTAAATCCCTTTCATTAGGCATCGCACTAAAAAGGGAAGGGTTAAAACTGGATGCTTTATATTTTTTGTTATTGCTGTTTGCTAGCTTTTCCTAACAGAAAATGTCCATAATAAATTTTGTGTATGTTAAAAAGATTTGGAAGGAAACACTCATTTTGCTTTTTCATATTGTAAATTCTCCATTACGAATGACAACATTTAGTTACAGTAATCAGAGAAAATAAATGAAAAAGGAACAAATCTGGCGTGAATTTGCATTCAAATTGGCGGTGGGGCAACAATTTATTTTATTTATTGATTCTTAGAACAAACCAGTCTACTTGAATGTGACTACATTGAAAACTACTAAGCTCTTCCCCTAACAATTCTCAACAAAGAATCTGCGTTTGTGCCTCATCGATAAGGGACCACTCAGGTACAATTGGAAAGCCGAAGGAATCATCTATTGATGAACATTTAGATATAATATATATACCGACATTCATAGATCTTCTTTAAGAAGAAAATTAAGAGAAGCAAGCTTATTGGAATGGAAGAGAAGATGGCAACACTCACAAAACAGGAACTTTGATAAAGAAGTTTTTACCCGGATGTTAAATGGGGTTTGAAGGGATATCTTTAAACAAACCCAAAGACTATGGGTATACTATGGCCATATCAGACCATACTTCAAGAGATTTCACATTATTCAGAAAAGGTATATCACCGAGCAATGAGTGGACCACTTGCTATATATTCTTGTAAACGCTTGGAACCGCAAAGAAGGGTCCCAGCTGATAAGAAAAATCTATCTTCTTGGCATGGTTTGGTACTAGGCCACATGTAATTATAATGAGTATGAGAAGAAGGGAAATTGGGTTTGAAAGATAAATAAACTGGAAGTAATGCTGAACACTTATAATAAGGAAAGTAACACAAACGGCCTGGATTTTACACGTAATACGTATATAAAATGGTACTGAGAGATTTAGAGTGAGTTAAGAGTAAGGTTGTTGACGCGTTATGACTGCTATATGAACTGCTGCAAGGCTGTCGAAAGACTCCCTCCTATGGCTAACACAGCGGTATTTAAACAGATTCTCCCACTCTAGTCTGGGCTAAACTAGAGAGTGACGTTGTCAATTTTTATGTGTCTCTCTCTCTGCTTTGGATGCTCTTCAGATCCTATTACATCATCTCTCTCTCTCTGCTTTGGATGCCTCTGTTCGGATCCTATTACATAATTCCTTTGAAATGATTTGTTTTCCAAATTTAATGAAAAAATTGACTTTGACAATTTATGATTTAAAAATACAATTTGTTTGCTCATCTTCATTTATATCTTTATTAAGAATAGTTTCATATAATTTCTATTGCTTATTTATTTGTGTTTAATAATGATATAATAAATGTGTTATGTTAACGTATAAGTGAAAAAGTAAACCTGTAATATATTGGTGAATTTGTGATTGGGTCCACATTGGGTTGTATTAAATTATTTATGGAGCATGTGAAATAAAGTCCCCTTCAATAGGGAGATAATAAATTCTCAATAAAATTTGACAGATTAAATTTATGCCCAAACTCATAGATTTTCCACGACTATTTTAAAATCAGTTTTTCCGAAAAAATAAAAATATTTGGTTGTTTATATTGTTGCAGTTAGCAGCAGTTCAGTTAGCAGCAGTTATATTGTTGCAGTTAGCAGCAGTTCATGTTTATATTGTTACAGTTAGCAGCAGTTTATGTTTATATTGTTGCAGTTAGCAGCAGTTCATGTTTATATTGTTGCAGTTAGCAGCAGTTCATGTTTATATTGTTGCAGTTAGCAGCAGTTCATGTTTATATTGTTGTGGTTAGCAGCAGTTCATGTTTATATTGTTGCAGTTAGCAGCAGTTCATGTTTATATTGTTGCAGTTAGCAGCAGTTCATGTTTATATTGTTGTGGTTAGCAGCAGTTCATGTTTATATTGTTGCAGTTAGCAGCAGTTCATGTTTATATTGTTGCAGTTAGCAGCAGTTCATGTTTATATTGTTGTGGTTAGCAGCAGTTCATGTTTATATTGTTGCAGTTAGCAGCAGTTCATGTTTATATTGTTGCAGCAGCAGTTAGCATGTTTATAGAAAAATCGTTGTTCCAATTTTCGAGAAAATTGCACACAAAAAACTGAAGGCAAAAAAGAATCTTTTAGTTAAGTCCGTTCTGGTTGGCAGTGAGTTTTGACCGATACTTTCGTGTTAGATGTGGTGATGAATCAGGGGATGAATGCGGTGATGAAGTTTGAGCTTCATTTTTGAGATATTTTGCTCACAAACTCATACACACATACGAAGCACTTTCGCTAAAAACATTTTTTTGTTGGTTTTTGGGAAGACATAATTTTACTCATTTCTAAACTTTTACATAATCGCAATAATTCCTGTTATAGTGTAAGCAGTCCACACCTGTAACCTTCTGCTCTAGCGGCGCCAAGAGTTATTAATTTCAACCTGAGTAATCTATAGAAAGTAATTATCCCGCATTGCCCAGAAGCTGTAGAAATCTTGGAGGCACAAATTCTTATTAGTATTAAACAGCTGGCACCATCTTACGACGAGAATAGAATACATATAATCCCCTCCCTCTCTTTCTCTCCCTCACCCTCTTGTCGGTCCAACATCATCTCCACGAAAATCTCATTAACCAAAAAGCAATTATGTTTCTTACGTCTCGTTGGAAAATTAGATCTTATAATGGAAAGATAGAACAAACAGTTTTGGGCTAAGTATTTTCCCCGGTCAAATGGGGGGAAACCGGTGGAAGGTTTTGGTGTAAAACTCTTATTCATTCAAATTACTCTGTTAGGTTATTAATTTGGACAAACTAGTCCCCTCTCATACACCCTTCTAAAGTAAACAGTGGAGGGGATTTGTTAATTTAGATTATTTTGGTAGTTTTGATTGAATTTGTAATTAACCATGCGAAATGTAAGTAATGGATTATTTACTTTCTGTTACTATTGTACATGGAACAATTGTGGCGATCGTGTCAAATTGTGGCAATTGAGTTTTCATCCGATTTCTAAGGCTTCCTGTGTGCGAAATAAAAATGGTTTTAGTGAATGTAGTTGGGGAGTGTGTTAGTTTTTACTTCACCGATTTTCATTAAATAATACAAAATCACAATACAAATACTGGGAACTAACAACGTTAAGCTTTTCTTTAGTTATTTTGCATTGCAATGTACGGATGCTTCTACATGTATAATATTGAGATACTGCCCTACATGCCTACAATTCCTAGTTTGAAGACAATCTTGTAAAGTTCTTATAAACGCCGTTATAAATTTTTACTTCGGGGGGAGTGAGAGGGCAGACAGTGGGCGTAGTTTTCATCGTGACAAGTTTTGAAGTCCCCTAATTTGAAAAAAAAAAAATTGGCGAATGGTCTCTTAGTGTGTATGTGTTGCAGGAAGTTCAAACTTCATATTCTGTTTAGATAATACCATTGCATTAGACGCGAAGGTTTCAGACAATATCTATCGACTAGAACTGCAACTACTCACTGATTGGATTTTATGAGTTTTTTGCGATTTTTCCGAAAACGTCGTTAACGAATTTTTTTGACTTTGAATACTAACTACACATATCAATTAACTACCACTTTTATGTAGAACATAAAAAAACAAAAAACAAAATCGATTTTAGTCAGTTTTACGGAAATAGTGATGTTGAATTTCAAATTGTATTTGGATTGGTTCAATGTTATTAGTGCCGTTTTTTTTAGTCTACAATTTTATCACTTTTCTACCTGCTTCTCTAACAAGAATCTATCAAGTTTCAAGAAAAGGAATCTATAATGTAAACGTGTAGCCAGGATTCCAAAGTTATAAGAAAATTCTTAGTTTTACTCTATAAAAAACTGGGTAAATTAACTATATACATACAGAGACGTATCATTTTTGTTTGGTTTCTTCTTTCCTAGAAAATTGATTTTGAAAGGATTCATTGGGAGCTGGATGGGCTACTCTTCTCTCTCTCTCTAAAACAAAAGCAGTTGTTTGTTAGGTGTAGTTTGTTTCATATCAATAATACATTGAACACAACTATATCTAGTAATAATACAAACTATTAAGAAAATTAGTCAATGATAGCTACGTAAATCGATAGAGAGAGTCATATGAGTGTTTCACTTCTTCCAGTTTTTTTTTAACAAAAAGTTTCAAAACAAAAATAGTTTATATAGTTCATTTAGTCAGAGCTACTATATAATACTAATTGGTATATACTAATTGAAATTGATACAATTCATTATAATGAAGATTAATGACAAATGACGAGAGAAATGTTAATGACCAGGGAGAGAGTATTATTATACTATTGATGATTAGTATAATAATAATTGTAATTATATATATATATGTATGAATAATATGTATTTAATATGGTAATACCTAGGAATGTATACCTGATCATCTGTTGAATGTACAGTACACGTAGTGTTAATTTATTAATGTAACCACAATAACTAGTATACATCTATATATACAATGTAAATGAATATACATGATCTCTATATTTAGTTCTCTATATCTAGCTCTATATACTGTATCATTTATATGAATAATGGCCAGCTTTCTTCAAACACTTCCCATAAATATATAAGTACAGTAAAGCACCACCAGAGGAGCCTTCTACAGTTCTAAATGCTATGTATAAAACTATCACATAGAATATTGTGAAATATAGGATGAGTAGTTAAACATAGTTATATCTTGTTAGTAGTATATTTGTGGTAAAAATATCTGGGGTACACCACTTTCTCTTACTGCGATTCACTCTACATAGCTATAATTGACTGATTCTGTTCAAACATTTAACAATTCTTACTAGATGTTTAGTTGTTTTCAAGTTTACATGAATGGGAGAGAATCGAAAGGTTATAAAAGCTACTGCTTCGAGGAAAGCATTTTTTTATTTTTTATTTTTGCCTGTACATATAAGACAATACAAAAGACACAACTAAATCCATAATATACCACAAAGTAATAGTAATACATAACAATATGTAAACAAAATACTACAATAAATGAGACTGTGATATAAATAATTAACAAAACTTTAATTATTATATTATATAAAACTGATCTGTAAATAATACTAATTTATTAAAAACGTTATAATGTAGTGAACTGATCTTACTGAGTCAGTTTAGTTTAAAAATCTTCATAGGATCAGTTTTCATACAAGAATTCTTATTTATTCTAAAAAAGTTATTTATAAAAAAATTTATTAATAGTATTTTTGAATATTTTTGTAACTAACTGCCTAATATTTGCGGGGATTTTGTTATAAATTTTTACCGTCGCAATGTTCGGAGAAATTTGGATTTAACCAATCAATTTGCTGGTAACTGTACGTTTTGTTTACTTCTTACAGGTTCCCTCTAGTGACCATATTTGCATTTTCTTTTTGCTTTAAAGCTAGCCTATATATGTATGTAAAGTGAAAGCAGAGTCATAACATTTAGCTCTGTAAAAAGAACTTTACCGCTGTCACGAATCTTTGTGGCATCATCATTTTGATTGCTTTTTTTTACAATTGTAGATGTTTCGGGTGTTGCTCCCCATAACTCATTCTTGAATAGACTAGTGCGAAATAAGCCATTCTTAACACTTGTTTAGAATCTTCATCTCTCAATTTTCTGAATAAGTAGAGATTATCTGAGACAATGTATTACTCAAGGTGATAATATAGCCATGACATATAGCCTTAAACCACCCTTAAATGAATTTACTCGGAAAACTAATTAAGATAAACGTTACGTATGGTTAGTATAACAAGTTTAATGCACTTGGTTGATCTCTTATGGAGGAAGTTGCGAAAAACTGAAAAATCCATTCAGTACAGTGTAACTTCCGGTTGACGGATCAAACCTTACTATCGGGCCCCTTGCCTAACACTTGAACTAGATATCAATTTTTAACTTCCTGCGATTTTCCGATTTTGAATTATGCTGCCCCCCGCACACACACGCACAGAAAGAGAGAGAGAGAGAGAGAGAGACTATTTTCTAAAAACGGTCTCGCGGAACCTCACGTTTATAGTATTGATATCACTCGTTACCAAAAATTTGACACGATTGCAAAAAAAAAAATTACTATAGCAGTCTTCGAGAAAATTGCGAAAATCTGATTAAAAAAAAAAAAAATTCAGTCAAAATAGAGGTAAAGGTGGATGTGAGATCGAGAGAGATTTAGAGAGAATGGATTTTAGAGAAATAAACTAGATAATATGCTGAACACTGTAAAAAAATGCAAGGACTTTACAGTAAAATATAAATTAGGTAGCGAGAGAAATATATAGAAACAGACTGGCTGAATGATGAGGAGGCAGTAGACTGGTTGCTGACTGCATGTAAACTGGTCGTAAACTGTGGTAAAACTGTTCTCTTGTAGGGCTAGCTCGGCTATATATATAGAATCTCCCAATCTAGTCAGGCCTAGGTAGCGATTACTACGTTGTTTCTTCATTTTTCGGATTCTATGAACCTTTAGTGATTCGGATCCCATTACATACTGATAATGATTCTAAAGTCAACCAAATCATTTCAATGATTGTCCAATAAGAAATTTTCCAGTTTTAGGTGTATTCTACACAGATACGAGTATCTACTCGTAAGTGTGTGCACTCTGTTTATACACATTGTGATTGTTTAAACTGATTTCGCTCTATGTACAATTCTGTGTTATCTATCACACTTTGTTATCAAAACATCCTGATGATGAACAGACGCCCGAACGGTTGATGACCACAAAATGAAGCAGATTTTCATGGAAAATATCCTCTGATGTTTTCCAGCTCTGATGCGAATCCAACCACAACAATTTGCTCAGTAGATCGCTATTGTTTCTACCAACTTTGTAAATGTTTTTAAAAAAAATATCTTAGGTACTTCAAACCTGATATTCCGCTAAGATACCACCATCGCTTGCCATTACGAAAAGTTCGGTCAATATCCAATCAATCTCATGTGGACTAAAATATAATTACATTTCTACCTGCCAAGATAAGTCGGTAAGGTAGTTGACATCTCTCTATATTTATATTTGGAGAAATTTAGAAAATTTTAAATTTAAAGAAAATTTATCATTTTCTGTGTAATTGTAGTAACAGGAGTAAGAGAATGTCGTGTGAACGTTTCACACCAAATTTTTTATTTTTAAATAAATCTCAAGGAGAAATCATACTACTGGGTGGCATAATATTTTGTTGACGTCAAATCATTAATTGTAATAAATAAAAAATAGGGTTAATGGTAATTAATCAAATATTCTATATTTGTAAATAGATCGCTCTCAAATAGTGGATCAGCAACTAAGCCAGGTGATGTCAAATGTTTATCATAATGCAGTCACACAAAATCAATGGAACATACATACATACGGTCGATTCGTGCAATATGAAAAATGGTTTTAATGTGACATTCTTTCTTACAATTCATTGCTAGTGTACAGTTCTAAAACTCAACCTTAGCAGTTTAATACAGTTCAGAGTCAAATAAAAATGCTCTAAAACCTTTTTGGCCTATTGTTTATTGTACATTGCACCATAATTATTAATGATATGAAGTAAATTATATGAACTATTAAGAAGGTATAATATTTAATTATCTATTATTCACTAATATGTTTCTATCCCCCCTATCCATTCACTAACTAGCCAGTTATAATTGCTCTAGTGACTGTATCGATTGTAATGTATATTTAGTGAAAATCGACCCTATTTTATAAATGATAGAATTCTATTTGCAAAATTGTATGCACTATTCATGAAGGTCTTGTACTGACCTTGTGTAATGTTTAATTGGCAATTGACATTTCAAATATATGTCCTATCTCTAGAGAAATGCTCGAAACAAAACAGTATTTCTGGTACTTTATCCGTCTTAGCATGCATATTCTTTGGTTCCCGACCGGTTTCGGTTTCACATCCATCGTCAGAGCAAATTCACCAAACTCACTTCAATTTAATGTTTTATTACACTCACACAAGCTGGTTTGTTGGTTGTATACATGTGGGGAGGTTATAAGGTAATGTTGCCATGTGTGTGTGTGTGTTTAATGACAAAATGGCATTATTATAAATTATGATTAGACTTTAGAAAAGAATGTATAATAAATAGCATGTTTTGAAGAATACTTTATAACTATATTTTAATAGTCTGGTTAAGTATGCTCAGTTAATCAAGACTTTTTTATTAGGGGGGGGGGGGAGTTATTTCAGGAGTATATGTACTAATAAAAATAGATAAAGATTGAAGAAAGGCAATGCAAAGTTTATGGTCAGCCAAAAGCTTGTACAAGTAATAAATAAATGTGAAATATAAGCAGGGTTAATACAAGAAAATATGTAAGTAAATTGATATGTAAGAAGGTTGGTAGCAAACAGCATATTGGAGATGATATTAAAATAAATAATAGAGGAAATCAAATGCATTCTTTTTTGTTGTTGTTATAAAGCTTATTTTTACACGATATTGATTTATGTTTAAATTACATTAAGAATATGTTGAGAGAGATGTGGTGGCATTTGTTAAGGTATTTTTTAATATGGATGTATTTGTTGATACGAATAGTATTTTAATATGGACGAAAATCCAGAAACCGGTCAGGAACCAAATGTATACATGCTACGCCGGATAAATCCAGCATTGCGGGCCCATCCGCATATTCAACAAAACAGTATTTCCTGTAAGAAAAAGTATTGCGATCGTGCGAGATTTTTGAAATTGAATTTTCATCAAAAATACATGTTCTGGGGTCCCCTGAATACGAAAAAAATGTTTTTATCAAATGTTCTGTTCCTGCCCTGGACAGGTCCAAGTACTCGCGCCACCAACATCAATATATTAATGAATTAAGTAAAATTTCAATTAAGACAATTTGATTGTTGCATTAATTACAGCGAGAGATAGACGTGTGAGTGTTTCACACCAGATTTGTTTTTTAAATGTTTTAAATTTCAAAAATAAATCTATAGATATTAATTTATATACTCGTATTTACAATTCAGCCGGCCTATTTATGACGTTGCTGTCGTAAGGTATGTGTAAACAGAGTTTATATTTAACCAAAATTTATGTTACCTGGAACACATTTAGCAAACTACATACACCCACATTTGTGCTGTAGCTTGATAATAATTGTACATAATGTGTGCATGTGTGTGCGTGTGATATGTCTGTATGTTGCTAAAACATTAATACCGTGAAAGCCACTCAGGTGTTTATGCAAAACCAGTTGACATTACCTGTAAATTTGTTTATTATTGAACCTACTTCTAATTCGTTCACGTCTGGTGGCTTTTACCTTCAGTTGAGGATATGGCTTTTCAACGGCCTGGATAGCTGTATTTACAGAGATTGTTGGCTCATCAACTGCAATATGTATATGCATGTAAATGTAATTATATTGACGAAGTATCATGGAAATTCCACGCTTTTCCAAATAAAATATATTCTTTCATCATTTTCAGAATAATGGTAGTAATGTGTTTGCTATTTTCTCTAGTTCCACAAGAAACCCTTTACGTATTTATAAAATGTTTAAATAACTATAAGAGAAAGTATTAAATAAACTTCAATTAAGTTCTACACGTATATTTCGTTACGTGTTGCCATGGTTATTAAACTCTATTGTTAATAGATTATTGATCATTTTTACTTTCTCTATAGCTGTATGACGAAAGTATGGCATTCTTGTCAAATTTTCCTAATTGCGTTTTCACCGGAAATAGTTTTCAGATCTCTTGAATGCAAAAATTTTGTTTAGCGTATAGTCCCTGTGTGTGTGTGTGTGTGTGTGTGTGTGTGTGTGAATAAAATATCACAAAAAACGAAAAATCCTAGGAAAAGTTCAAACTTGATATACCATTTCGGTATTATCCATAAGCATGATCTAACACGAAGATTACGGGAAAATCCACCAACCGGAAAATGCGATATTACTGAATTTGTATGCAATTTTTATTAAAATGGTTTTCATAATTAAATTTAATGGCAATTTTAAAGAGGCTGTCACTTTTATTTGAAACAGCTTTTCCGGAAACATTGATTTTTTTTTTAAGATTCGTTCGGTAGTATATCGCCTACTCTAACCGGGGGGGGGGGCATTCTTAGAAGGAGTAGAAGCATTGGATGGAGAAGTTAAAAAGAGTTGGGGCTAGTCGGCCCGTCCGTTTAAAAAAGGTGCCTGGCCGCCAATTCAATCTCATTCAAACACCAATCGAGCAACCATCAACACTCAACGACCATCGTTGCTATACCGTTACGCTGCCAGTGAATCTGTCACTCCCTTCTCACGCTACCATACTCTCAATCTAAATTATAGACAGTGTAAAAAATCCTTTCAGTGCTTAACATTCTCATTCAATATAAACAGTGTTCAGTAAGTCTAACTTAATCTAAGTTTTTCTCTTCCATCCAGCCTCCAAAAAGTCCACATAAATTGTGGGGTTTCGTTTAGGCCCTCTCTTTTTGACTTCAATGCTACGTTCTGAGAATCAACATCTCTTCCACCACTGTATTTATTTTAGGGAAACTAAACTTTGAATACAAATTCCAGATTCACACAAAATTATCATATTTGTAATTGAATGAACTTTTTTTTCTAAATGACAAACTCATTCTTATCGTACTTAAAGATCACTCACTAAGGATTCTGAAAATAAAGAATGTTTTAATTATTTAAAAGCCTAATTCTATATTTTATAATAAAATTTCGTACAATATTATATATATAAATCCACCACCCCTTACTCAGATGGTCCTCTAGTAATTTTATGATAAGGATTAGGCATGAATTGTAAAAAATAGCAAATTCGATTTTTCAAGTTGTAATTAAATAAATTCATTACAAATAACAGTTTTTTATTTTCTCTTACCCTAGTAAGAGGAAGTGTTGTAATCGTATCAAATTTTCGATATCGAGTTTTTACCGGCAATATCCGTTTTGAGGTCCCCTGAGCCCAAAAAAGTGATTTTTAGCAAATGGTCTGTGTGTGTGTGTGTGTGTGTGTGTGTGTGTGTATGTATGTGAACAGCATAGCTCAAAAACGAAAAATCGTAGAAAGTTGAAACTTGATATTCCGTTTAGGGGCACCATGGGATCTGACTGTACGTTATCTGTCAAAATTCCTCAACCGGAAGTACCACTTTACTAGTTGGATTTTTTACTTTTTTGCGATTTTCTCAAAAATGGCACCGACGATTTTCTTTAAACTTAGTACATCTACCACTCATACAAAGAGCTACAACTTTTATTTGAAACATTTCTCCAGGAAAATGCATTTAAGGGCACTTTTGGGAGAGGGTTTCATCTAAAGTGGTATTTCAGTTTATTAGATAATTCTGTCATCTAAATAATGTTGATTAGAATTAAATATGTTGTTGAAATTCCGAGTTTGAAAAAAATCGGATAACCGGAAGTGCGTTTGCTTTACCACTTTACTAAATGATTTTTTTCTCTTTTTCGCAATTTTCTCAAAAATGGCTCCGACGATTTTCTTGAAACTTGGTACATAAACTAAACATGCAAAGATCTACAACTTTTATTTCAAACATTTCTCTGGGAAAATTTATTTAAGGGCAGTTTTAGGGGAGGGGTGGGGTTATATTTTTCTCTAAAGTGCTATCAAGTTGATTATACAATTCTATCATCCAAACAAAATTAATTAGAAATAAATACATGGCCAAAATTCCGAGTTTCGAGAAAATTAGTAAACCGGAAGTTTGCTTTTACTGAACAGTTTTTCAGTTTTCGACGAATCTCATTAAATTTGGTACCCAAACTATAAAAGCTGTCAATTATAATTGAGAGTATATTGCTGTCAACTGGAGTAAGAGAAAGTTGTGTGAGTGTTTCACACCAGATTTTTTCTTAATAAAATTAACAATATTCTGCTTTGTTGACAAATAGATTTTCCTAAATAGATTATGGTTTACTAAATATCTTGTCTGAGAACTTTCCCTAGGGAGAAATTAAGAACTGCATTACCACGAACAAAGTTGATTGACGGAAATTTGCATTTTTTATTTTTATTATTATCTAATTTTTGCAATTACTGTTCATTAATAATTAAAATATCTGAGGTGAAACACTCAGACGACTTTCTCTCACCAGCAGTTTACACAGACAGACAAGTGACAAATTTTCTTCTAACTATTAATTTATATTAAATGTACAGTGTCTTCTATTTTATATCAATTGGAGAATCTAAACTTAATAAAATGACTTTTTTGGAGGAAATCATGCACTCCCCCCTCCACCCAAAACTTCTTTAAATAAAGTTTCTCGGAGAAAAAGTTCCCACTAAATGTAATGGGTCTCTGTATTCATAGTTAGTGTAACAAATTTAATGAAATCCGTTGGTGTTTTTATGGATAAAATCGTAGAAAAGTGAAATAACTGTTCCGTAAAATCACACTTCCGGTCAATTCATTTGCGTCAAACTCAAAATTTTGGCAACATTTATTTCTAATTATTGATTTTTATTTTTTTAATAATTGTTAGCTTAAATCGATTTAATGACTCGATCAATATTTGGTTTCTAAAAAATAAAATAATGTGCAACACTCAGATGACTTTCTGTTTACTGCACGTATTACAATTCTAATTGGCAAATTTGCTACAAATACGGAGTTTTTAGCTAAACGATTAGTTGGTTTTAGTATTACATACAACAAATATGGCGGGGGATTATACATTTTGTTTTTTTACGACATCAACCTGGCTATGACTATATTGTAATTACAACCAGCGCCCCTAAAAATCCTAGCAAAACTGTAATGCTAATTTGGTGCCTAAGGCTAAATTCACAATTCCCAGTAACGTTTTTGAATTACACCACATTATTGGTGTAGCTTGGTCCGAAATGCAGGATAATACCAGTGATTGAATCCATCATAGTATCTGATGGTTATCAGTCAGTAACATCGATAAACTTTCGGGGTACTACTGCAACGATAGTAACGTAAAAACTGAAAGTCAAAGCTTTTCTTTCTACACAATCTTGATGAACTCTTGACGATGGAGGGAAATCCGAAAACGTTGTTCGAGTTTAAAAAAGATCGCTACAATCGCTTCTAAGAAAAATAATTTTAGTGAAATCGCCTATTGCTGGATGTTGACTATAATCTTTGTGTCAGATCCACTGGTGTGATTTAAACGAGCTTGCTATGGTTTTTCGTTTTTGAGAGACTTTTTTTTTTCACAAAAGACATTTCTTCTTGTACTAATGGGGGGGGGGGGAATTCAAAACATATATTTCCATCTGAAACCTTAGTTTCGAAAATTTGACGCTATCACAATTATAACTTCACGTAAATTTTGTTTGCCACAAAAGAGGATTATTACATTCTCTTATTCCTAGTAAGAGGAAGTATAGTGATCGTCTCAAAATTTTTGAAATAGAGTTTTCACCGAAAATGCATTATTTGCACTCCTCTGAGCACGAAGAAAAATGTGTTTAGCGAATAATCTGTGTGTGTGTGAACAAATATCTCAAAGACGAAAACTTGCAGGAAGCTCAAACTTGAGTTTAAATACGACCACTGCATCTGACGGATGTTTTGGTGGGCAAAATCGGAAGTGCAATTTTACTCAGTGTTTTTGTTTTCATCAGTTTTTCACGGTTTTCTTGAAAGCGGTTCCAACGATTTTCTTTAATTTCTTATAGGTACTATCTACAATCATAAATACTAATAACTTTCAATTGAAATATATTCCCGGGAAAATTTATTTTTGGGGGCTTCTGGGGGAACATAGGGTTATGTTTTCCTCTAAAGTGCCACTTCAGTACAATATATGGTTTTACAAACTGAAGAAACTTGATTAACCGGAAGCACCACTTACAGGAGAGGTTATTATGTTGTTTTTTTAAGTTTTCTCGAAGACAGCTATAAATATTTTGTTTAAACTGGAATGCTTACTGTAAAAATAAAAACGTACCACTTTTATTTGTATCCATTTTCCAAAAATATTGATTTTGGAGGGGTTTTGGGGGCTGGCCAGTTAAGTTGAGATAGAGGACGCCCACGGTGTCCACACAGGTATATAACCGCTACCACCTTTTTTTTTTTTTGATAGCCGGCCCAACTGAACGTTTGTAACCATTGCAAGTTTGTATATAGATTTTTTTTTTAATTAATTTATATGAAATATTGGAGTCAGAGAAAGTCGGTTGAGTGTTTCACACCAGATTTTATTTTTCACAAAAATTATTATATTTTTAAAGTGTAGTAAACATGGTTTTTATAACTCCAGTAATAAAGTGATTTCACTGGGTTTATTTAGTTAATACAAACACTTGACAAAATAATAAATGCCCTGCAGCACAACAGATGTGTTGTTTTCTCCTCGTCCTACTAGCTGTAGATTTATAACCAGAAATCGGCTTAACAGTCCAACTGGCAAGATTTATGGATGTAATCAGGGAGTGTAAACTGTAAACTCTACTGAACGGAGTTCATTTTGGAAAATACATATTACACTACTAATTTAGGTGGATTAGATCCTATGATGTTAATTTCATTCAGAGTGAAAGTGATTTGCAACCATTTACAACAGTGCTCTGAATCCAAGAAATACCTTGTATTAATTTCCTTTGAAAACTATGTTCCTATTAATCTGCATCCATTTCTTCAGGAGTTTCTCCATGTTCCTGCGGATATCGCATTCTACCAATAAGATCTGAAGTTCCCAATACTTATACTGACCTACAAAGAGGTTTTGCCAACCCACAGGTAAACTGTACCTCACACTTAGTCAAATTAACTTTACCGACGACCATTTTCTGTATACTAACACTGATAGACAAACCTAGCCATAATAGATCATTCAGGTTATACTAAAGCCACTCCAACATTACTGGGATATCCTGAGCCCCCCCCCCCACCGGCTAGTAGCCGTGGGCCCAGACCCGTTTATTGACACATATCTCGTACCTTATACATTAGATGTGTTAATCAATGTTATTAAATTGCAACGTAGAGTAGAAACGTTATTAATATTTACATCTTATAGCTAATTCAATTACAAAAAATTAAAATAGCTTCATAAAATATCAAAACCTATTGTATCAATGAAGTTTTGAAAGTTTCTAATCAATCCTCACTCAGTAAACTGATGCTTGCTTGGTGGCGGTGATGGTGGCGGTGGGGCATCATCCTATACCTTTGGAAGTTTGATGCTTGTATCTTAGTGTTTCGATTACTATCTCTTAGTCTTAGTAAGAACAGGAAGTAATTTCGATCGTGTCAAATTTACGAAATTTGGTTTCCACTGGAAATAGAGAACTCATGGGTATGAAAAAAAAAGTTTTTAGCAAATGATCTGTGTATGTGTTTGTCTGTTATTGTGTGAATAAAATATCACAGTAACTAAAGAAATTGCAGGAACTCAAATTGCACACTCAGTCTATGTTCCGCTACTGTGTATAACTAACAAGAAAGTTTCAGAAAAACTCCAGGGATACCGGAAAAATGATTTTATTGAGTGTTTTTATTTGATTTGATTTTTTCCTACAGTTTTTCATGATTTTTTTCAAACTTGGCTCCAACGATTTTCTGTAATCTTTGGAGATACCTTCTACACAAATAAATGACTATCACTTTGATTTATTACAGTTTTCCAGGAGTCTCTGAGTGAATCATTTGAGTATAATGTCTGATTTTGCCCCTTATAATGTTGAGGTATATTAAAAGCATTGCTAGAATTCGAAAGTTGAAAAAGGAAGTTTTGTGGCTTTACAGAATAAGTTTCAGAGCTTTTTGGAATTTTCAGGAAAAAAGTTATCATCAATTTTCCTTAAATTTTGAATGCTAAGTATCCGGATATAATCCTGTGCCATTATTTTGGCTTAAAATGAAATTGCTGTATAATGGATGTGAGAAGGAGAGAGTTAGAGAGATTGGGTTTTAAGAGAAATAAACTAGAACAAATGTTGAACACTATAATGAAATGAACTCACAAACTGCAAGGACTTTACAAGTATATATGGAAGTTAGGTAGCGAGAGATATAGACTGAGTGATGAGAAAGGTAGTAGAAGGTTGCTGACTCGTTGTTAACTAGTCGTAAACTGTTGTTGAAACTGTTCCCTTGTAGTGCTAGCTCGGCTGTATATATACATAGTCTCCAACTCTAGTCTGGCCTAAGTAGCGAGTAACTAGTTGTCAATTTTGTGTTTCTCTCTGCTCTTCGGATCCTACAAATTCGAATCTTACATGCTGTTACAAAGCTTTCTAATGTATTGAGACAGAAAGTTCCGACTAATAAGTCCATTAAGGTAATCCCCACACTTTTATTTATTAATAGAAGGCCAACTAAACGTATAGTCAACACTGGAAACTTATAGGAAATTTGTCAAAGCAGGATCATGATAATAAGAGAAAATACGAGTAGTTCGAGTATTTCACATCAGAATTTTCTTTTTCCATAACAGACATTCTTTAAGAGTTTTCCTTTTAAAGTTTTCTTTCATCCATGTTTATACGAGTGGAAATAACTTCCTGGATTTTCTCTCCCCCCTCTTTTATGTTTATATACCCTCTTCTGAGGAAAAAATACTGGCGACCATATTAAGGTAAGTGTTAAGAGATTCATGCAGGGATTTTTGTAGCAGCATGGAAACGACAGGCGGGCCAGAAAAATAAAGACTCGGTCGGGGAATGGGGAGAAAAAAAACGATTGGCCAGCGGGTGTATAAGAAGGGGTTGTGCAGGAAGTGAGATTCATGAAGTGTGTGTTGTCATGAACAGAGCAGGGTTTGGTAGAGCACTGTTTGGGGTTGCAGTGCACAGTTGGCACTTTAAGTAGCTTGGCAAGGCACGTGCCCCTAATTTCTTACACACACACACGGAGTCGTACTTACACCGTGCTCTGCAGTATGGCTTTCCCTTCCGCTACACAATCTATTGGCAGAGATTAGTATTAATCTGTGCACCCGGTAGATTTTTTCGTACTTTTCGTTGCCAACACGTTCACCAATTTCTTTTTTCTTTTTCTTTTTGTTCTTTGTATTTATATTAAATCACAGCTGTTTTCTTCTTTCCGGTTCTTTGGGTGGAGGGACGTTGATTTCTTATATTAGTGCGACGAAATTTGTTGTTTTTTTCATTTCCTTTTTATCCCTCCTTCCTAAATACTTTTAAATATTTTCAGAGAATGCGTGAGGAAAATGAAAAGAAAATCTGGTGTGAAACACTCAAACGAGTTGCACCATTAAATTAAATTGAATTTTAATTACCAAATTTTCTTTAAAATTGGAACGTTTACAATGATCGTTGGACTGGCCATAAAAAAGGTGTTAGCAGTTATATTTCTATACCTGAGCGGCCATATGTGAAGCGGCCTGTGTCAACACCAACAAAGCTTGTGATTTTAAATTTAAACTCAACGACCCCTAAAAGCCCTCTAAAATTCCTTTTTATCGGCGAAATGTTTCATATAAAGGTGGCATGTTTTATCTATGATTTTATCCGTCGTAGCATGCTTCATTGTTTCGTGTCTGATCGGTTTCGGATTTCCATCCATCGCAGAGTAAAGGTTTTAAAAAATCAATTCGTGTAGAAAGATGTCTTCAAATATATGTTTATATCACAAACAACACGGTTTGTAGAGCATTGTGATCGTGCCAGATTTTGGAAATTGAATATTTTACCGGAAATACATGTTTTTGTGAAACTGAAAACGAAAAAATCTTTTTAGCGACTGGTTTGTTTGTTTGTTTGTGTGTGTGTGTGTGTTAATAGAATATCTCATAAGAAAGATCGTAGGAAGTTCAAAATTGGTATTCCGTTTAGGTACTATCACCGCATCAGACACGAAGACTTGCAAAATCCATCATCTGGAAGTATGACTTTACTGAATGGTATGTATAGTTTTTCTTAAAAACGTACACACAAAAGGTCGCTTAGGTATACAAGTAAAATCCTTATCACCATTTTTATGACCAGCCCCACTAAATATTGTAACGTTACAGTTTTAAGGGAAATTCCTTGTTTAAATTGTATTAATTAGAGCAACAAAAAGTCGCGTGAGTATTTCACACCAGATTTATTTCTTTCCAGAACGACAAGTAAAATACAATTTCAAGTAGCAAATGTCCTCTTACCATAATTAATATTAAATTCTATAGAACGGATAGTTATATGTCGGTAGCATGTTTGTAGAATTAGCAACAGTGCCTTAGGAAACAAACAGAGAATGGGTACCGCGTGCTGAGCTCATAGTTGTGGGATTGGTGGTGTGAAATAAACAAGTTGGCAGATATGTTTTCAACAACAAACAACAGTGGTAGAAATCAAGTCAGATCTCCGTTTCTCTCTTGCTGTCGCCTCAGCTGATCGTACAATCTAGCTATTATATCTTTCTCACTCACACACATATACGTGTTCATATGAACACTTGTTAAACTAAATTATAACGGTAAATTACATATTCAAATCTAGTTTTATATATCAGGTGATGAATTAAATCAGCTGTTCCAATCTTTTTCTCAGAATAGCTGTCAGAGGTAGCTGCTGCCGCGCCTCCACCACCACTGCTACTTGTTCCAGTCAAATCGTTATGATATCCATTATGTTTAGTCTACTTCTTCTTTGTGCTCTCTACTTCTTCTTTGTTCCTCTTCTTTTTCTAAATTCTCTTTGGACCATACCTCTTCTTTCTATATCATCAACAATTTATCACGTGTATTTTTTATTTAAGAAATTTTGTCTAGTCTAACTTGAAATTTGTATGCGCATAATAAATTTTTTGTCTGAATTTTATTAACAAACTTGATATGTTCCTTCTAAGTTATAGAGTTGGTGAAGAGCTTTCAATTTTTTTTTTAAAGTAATATTTATGAAGTTCTTTATTGCTTTTACCATCTTTGCTTAGTTAGCCAAGCGCTCCATCCGTACACTTTGGAGTAACCCGCGTCTGAACAACGTCACTAATAGTTGGCAAATAAATATCTTTTTATAATACCCTCATATGATTTTCTCTAACTGTAATTTGCATAGTTACCTTAAATTTTTTGCATCTAAGAAATATTTATTGGCTGCAATATCACTTATATTATATTATAGACGGCAATATAATATTGGCTGCCCAGCTGTTTCGGAAAACCTCGGAAATCAATATTCTCAGAAAAAGAGATTAAAAATGAGTATCAGCAATTAGTATATCATTAGGTATAGAGATACCTTTTTTTAGAGTCATTATGGAGAACATCTCAGAAAATCCTTTCAGTAAAGTTGCACTGAAACGGTCAACCAATTTCCTTCAAACTCGAAATATTGAGACATATTTAATTATGTTTAATATTATATTGAAATAACACCGTAGAAGTCCCCTATTTTTTTAAAGGGAAAAATTGAATGTAAGCAGTTCTAGGTAAGTTGAACTTCACCCTTTAAAGTGCAATGCTGTCAGTATATTGTATACGTTCGACTGCCTGTATAATGGCGACAGGAAATGAAAATTTGTTGCTAAAATTTCGAGTTTGAGGAATATTGGTTGGCCTCGTAACTTTTCGATAACAATGCGAACCAAGTATTAACCAACCAAGGGGGATTGGCTAACAAGCCGACGCCACCGTGTTCTCTAGGGATCTATTGCGGCACCCACAAGTTACAGTATCCTCTCCAGTCTTTCTATTTGTTTAGACTAAGGAGTCTGGGGAAAGAATTCTGTGTAACAAACAAGTTTCTTCTCCCCGAAGAGGCCTTCACATGAGGGTCAAGCCACACATGCCCCTCAAACTGGAAACAGTGCGTTCATTTCTTTTTCCTCCTGACATATCCTAGGCTTTCGGTTGTCAGGCTCATGATATACATGTACTGCTAATGCTACAGTGACCAGTGAGAAGGTCTTGCCGTACACGGCTCTGTTGGGAGTAATTCTTTAGAAAGGCTGGACGAATAGCTATTAATAAACTTTTACACCTGCCTCTGACCTAGTATTTTCTTGCGATGTCACGCAATTATTCAAATCCTAAAGGGATTCCCACGGAGTTCTATTGGGAAGGTGATTTACCTCTTCGTTACCCTTATAAGCTGTATGCTCGAGTACCCAAACTAGAAAATTTTATTTCGGCTAGTAACTTCCATGAGTATATCCAAACCTAGTCCGACACCAGTCTTGAGTTGACCGGGTAAGAGTCAAAACAGCGTGGCTATCTGAGAAGATGACGACTCTGGAGTTATGTACACCCTCATCTTTGTATCTCAGTGGCATTACTGACTACCCATTTGTAGAACTTCTGTTCGTATCATTAGCCATTTCTAAGGGACCTTTGGTTACGGAGATCAGATAATATAGGCACTTCCAACGTCAATACAGATATGGTATACATATGACCTGAAGGACAGCTGATACTATTTGGGTCTCTCTCTCCCTCACACACACATTATAGACCCCCCCTGTATTTTATGTACAATTAAAGACATCCAAATTCAATTTTTTTTTTTTAAACTGGTTTTTTCCTGTAAATTACTAACTAGGGACGTTTCTGAAGGCACTAGGACACTTTCTTTTGATGTTTAGTTTTTACCAATAGTCAGTTTTTTTCAATCCGCCAATTTAATAAAAATTTGAAGTTTCAAAAGAAATTTGTCTTTTTAAAACTATGATAATTGCAGTATGAGAAAGATCTTGCTTTTTTTTAAATTTAATTTTCTTTTTTTTTTGTTTGTCCTCATATGTTTCTCCGCTCCGCTACTACTATGCTATTTATAACCCTGATCGGATGATAAAAGTTTTGAAACAGTTAAATTAGATACATATACTGGATCAGTTTGTAGTGGGTGCACTGTCTTTGTAATAGCGTATATGTTATAAAGATAGACAAATACACATACGCATACACAAATCACGTGGTATTCACAACAGTATAACAGCATGTGGAAGGTAATATAAAAAGTTTTTTCTTCTTTTTTATCGTCATTGAAGAGGTCCCGTTGCAGGAAGGTGTGTAATGTAGGTTTGTAATCCGGTATGTGGTTACTACCACTACGGCTATTTATATTATACAAAGAGCACACTCGACGTATGTATACTTTTCCACTAATAACACACCTGAATAGTACGACAATTTTCCCCCCCTCCAACGTCACAAGTGTTCAACAGTGTATATTTTTTCTTTTCTTATTTTACCTTCAATACTGTTTTTTTTTTCGGTTTCTTATTTTCTTTAGCATAAAAAACGAACTTGCGTGTCATCTTAAAAAAAAAACTGTTACGCTAAACTTTGTTTATTTCTCCTGTATTACGTCAGGAAGTTATGTCAAAGTTATTTGGACATGAGAAGTTGTTCATATGTTTTAAATTTTATCGATTCCAAACATAGAAGCTCTTGCTTCTACTCCATTTTCTCCCCAGAACTCCATTTCTGATGTTGAAAAAATGTGCCTTTAATTCCTACATTGGGCCACTTTAATTATTACTATTTAAGAAGAAACGTTTTTAATCGATTTTAAGAAACTATCGAAACATTGAGTTTTCACCGGAAATTCATTTTTTTGAAATCCCATGAATACGATAAAAATATGTTTATAGTAAATGGTCTGTATGTGTATGTAAACAAAATATCAAAAAACGAAAAATCGCAGGATGGTCAAACTTGGTATTTCCGTTTAGGGACTACCACCGCATCAGACTCGAAGATTTCGAGCAAAATTAACCGGAAGTGCGACTTTACTGAATCTTTTGTCAGTTATTACAGATTTTCTCAAAAACAGCTCCAACGATTTTCTTTAAACTTCGTGTTCACACATAAATACCTAACACTTTTATTTGAAGTATTTGCCCAGAAAAATTTATATTTTGGCTATTCTGGGCACAGTAGTGCTTAAGCTTTCCTCCAAGGTGCCACTTTAATACAATAAATGGTTCTACTACCTACATAATACGCCCAAAAAGCGTTGTAGAATTCCAAATTTGTATAAAATCGGGAAACCAGTAGCGCCACTTTACAGAGTAGGTTTTTGGACTTTTTTGTAATTTTCTCAATAACGAATATAAAACGATTTCCTTTAAGTAGGAATGCTATTTGTACAGATTGAAGTCGATCACTTTTATTTGTACATTTTCCCGAAAAAATTGATTTTAGAAGAGTTTTGAGGGGTCGGTCAGTTAGGTTTAAATTCAAATTATCGCTACAAGTTTTGTTGGCTCTGAACGGAGGGCGTCCACAACATCCTCGCAGGTATATGTATGAATCTACTTCACCTTTTTTTTTTTTTATGGCCAACCCAAGTAAACGTTTGTTTTAGCATTAGAATTTAAAGAAAAACTTGTTAATTAAATTGTATTAATTGCAGCAAGAAAATAATGTGTGAATGTTTCGCACCTCAGATTTTTTTCACTTGTGAGTTTAAATGCTTTTATCGATTGGCTGGTTTAGTGTGCTAGCTGAAAATAGATTTATGAAAACATGCAGAAGCGTCCTCTGGTACAGAAAACTCTAACGCAGTAGAGTAGTTACTGTTAGTTACATGATGAGAATTTGTTATAGGGTTACAATAAATTGATTATATTTTTTCCATTATTGTAATAGAGAATCACCTATTATAGCAATAGCATCGATATAAGGGGAGCTGTAGTAGAAGGAAGAGAGCTATTTGGTATTCAGTAATGGCCCCGGCAAAATTCACCATCTACCCACCGGTGGAAGTTTGAACACCCCCTCTAGAGTATGAACAGAATGTAATAATAACTACAGCGCACTTTGGACAGGGTACAGGCCGACGGTCATCCTCGACCTTGCACACGAACACACACACACACACACAGCACCTGCCCTGCAACTAATTGATATTTGTCCAGTACACCCTTGTACTACATCAACCTGCAACTCCTATGTTTATTACGCTGCTGAAATTCCAACCAGAAGGGAAAAGAGAGAGATCATGACGTAGAGGTCGTTTTATTAGCATGGCGCCGTCAGCACTGGAGTTATTGGAAGTATATTACAGACAACATTCTGCTCACTACAGTCCCTTTCAGTAGTAACGTACCTACACTCTGCTATAACAATTGTGCACATGCGTACAAATACTAATCTTCTTAATGTTTTTTCAAATAACAAATGTTTTTAGTTCCTCTTACAGTTGTAAGAGGAAGTATTGCGATTGTATTCGAAATTGATTTTCACCGGAAATACATGTATTGAGGTACTTTCTCTCAGTACGAAAAAATGTTTTTAGCGAATAGACACTGTGGGTGTGGTGTGTGTGTGTGTGTGTGTGTGAGGGGGAAGGAGAAAACAGAATATCTCAAAAACGAAAATCACAGGAAGCTCAAACTTGTTAATCTGACACGAAGGTTTCGAGTAAAATCCACGATCACCAGAAATGCGATTTTACTGAATGTTTTTTTCTTCAGTTGTTGGAGATTTTCTTAAAACTTCATATATTATCTACTCCAACAAATACCTATCTCTTTTATGTTTGCAACATTTTTCTGCGATAATTGTTCTTTTGAGGTTGTTCTGAGGATTTTCTCAGATCTATTCAGAACTATTCAGTACCACTGCTATGATATTAAAACCTTTATAATATATATATAAGAAAGCATTGATAGAATTCGAAATTTGAAGAAAATTCGTTAATAGGAAGTATGAGTTTACTCAAGATTTTTTGAGTTTTTTTTTGGAATTTTTTCGAAAATGGCCTCAACGATTTTCTTTAAACTTGGAATGCTCCCAGAACAATTATAATTCTATAAATTTTATTTGAAATTTTTTTCCCGATAAACTGATTTTAGAGAGTCCGGAGAAGTTTTGGCGTTAAATTTCAAATAGTATTTGAAATCCTTCAATGTTATTAACTTTGTATTCCGGACTACACTGTAACTATAATGAATTGACCCCCTGAGACAAAAGTGCTTAAGTGCTGTAACCCATCATTCCATATTTATGTTAGAGCTCTGAGTGAAAAAAATCCAACTTGAATTTAAAGTTGTCATTTTTATATATTATAATTACATTAACAGCACTAAGAGGGAATCGAGTATTTTACTCCATATCTTTTTTCAACTTAAATTTCGTTGAACTTACAACATTGTATTTTGAGATCAATATTTGACAAGTATTACCGCCAATTTATTACTTATCTAAGCAATTAAGTTCTAACTAGATGAAAGCTATAAACTTTATAATAACAAGGACTGACCTTTGACCTTAAAATTATAGCATTTTATATTTAGGCGAATTCGGTGAATAGGTGTCAAATTGTTGTGTACTTTGTTTTGCCATTAATTGCGAAATGTCATTAAGCGTGCGTGGTCTTCGGAGCTTGAAAAGTGATTAGTCTTGCTTTAAATTTGTTCGACTAATTGATCTTTTCATTAGCCGTTAATACCCTGCAAGCCATTGATGTTTATATTTATGGATTTGTTTAAATTTTAATTACTCTCAATCATTCCAGTCCGTCCAGCTTATACTCATCGAAAGAACAACACGAGTACGGAAATCCTGATGCTGATTCTGATCTGACAGTCATGAGCGAAAGGTGTATGTATATATGAAATTCCAGATCCGAACACAATGAAATAAATAGACGCCTACTTCACACACATTCAACAGACAATAAATACATATTTAGTCACTCATGCATACCAGACTTTATAACTACCCGAGCTACAACATCATACCACAGTCAATATTTCTGGCATACAAAAGTTACACTCCGCTCAAGACAATGCGTCCAAGATATTCATGGTAGCGCAACCACTTTTTAAAACACATGATACGCGCTGGCATTTTTTATAGCAAGTGAAAGTGTAAAGTATTTACATCTATATGAAAACCAATGTCTAGACATAAGTTTATGCGGAGATTCTCGTGGATACGAAGTGTCACATGTCCATAAACACAGTTTGCGTTACTTCGTCACAAATATTGCTCTTTCGGGTTTTTGTATCTAGCTGGGTATTTGATTTCTAGATCAAAGTTTCTAAAAAAGAAGCTATTGATCATCATGAGGTTTCGTGATGCTTCCGTGACAGAACTTATTGTCGCTTATTCAATAATTGTTACATGCTTTTTCATATATCTTGAAAGATCTATGGACTGAAAACTTTTGATTCAATGGGCGTAAACAGTAATCCATATTATTTTTATGTAATTCTTGGTTTCGTGCTAGTTAAAATGCACGTGAGAAGGAGAAATGCATACATAGTTCAATGTGAATTAACTAAACGGTAGGTAGTTGCATTTTGCTAGCGCTTCCTATCCGTGGAAAAGCTTTTTCCTTGTCGTAAAAGCTTAGCTTGATGTATGTTGAAAGCGATAGCCTTCCTGCCTTCCACACTCTCTCTCGACATCTTTCAGTCTATTGAAAGTAGCATTTGCACAGGTAATAGTATGTTGCCTCACTCTCTGCCCCCTACCCCTGTCTAGAAATGCATTAGAAGACTTCCTTCTCCCCTTAGAAAACCAAAAAGTATTTAATGGTTAGCTTTCAGAAGAGTGAATGGTTGTTTGTTGTGGCTTTTTTCTCTTTCCCACCACTTTCTGTTTATTTGTTAGGTTTTCAGTTTGTTTGTTTGTCACTTCTTCTTTTTTCACCAATATTTAACGGAGTTTGTTATGTTTTTTATTGTTTTGTTGTCTTTTTCTCATTATCACTCTCTGAAATGTTAAAAGAGAAAGACTTTCTACAACGTCATATTTTCTGACGATTGAATTTTCACAGAAAATACATTATTTTGAAGTGGTCTGTTTGCGAAAAAGATATGTTTTTTTAATACATAGAGTTCGCAACATGAAAAATGATTGGTAGATCATTCACAACATTATATTCAACCGCTAACACTTCTGCAAAATTACATTCGGAATTCACTGATGAATCAATCAGAAAAAAAAGTGTATCGAATCACGAAACAGCGCTTTCCTGTTTCGAAGCGTTTTCTGATATTCAAGTTATCTTAAACAGTGTGATTGTCGTAGATAGCAAAACAAATAAATGAGGCTCACACTATTTTTGCTCTCTCTTAGTGCTAGAAAAGAGCAAAGAGTATTTGCGGAAATACACCGGAAATACTTTGTGAAATATTTCAAGGATGAAAAAATCCATCAACCGGAAATGCAATTCTGCTGCTATTCCCCCCAGTTTTTCGTGATTTTCCATGATTTTTTCATTTTAAACTTTACGTACTAACCAGTCACAGAAAATATTAATTGTACTGACGGGAGTAAGAGAAAATCGTGTGAATGTTTCACACCAGATTTTTACTTTCTCTTACTCCTAGTAACAGGAAGTATTGTAATCGTGTCAAATTTTCTATATCGAGTTTTCACCGGAAATATCCGTTTTCAGGTTCCCGGAGTCCAAAAAAAGTGGTTTTTAGCAAATGGTCTGGGTGTGTTTTTTTTTCTGGCAATAGTACCCCTATTGTCAGAGAGTTTATTAATGCATGCTCCATACAATAGATATTACATGCATATCTAATACATATTATAATTATAAATATACATAAATCGAAGTTTACAATAATAATAGAGGTTAATACTTCAAATTATTCTCAAATTAGTGCAGTAATCAGTTAAGTTTTTGTTAGCTTTAAAACAATGCTATAATTGATTAAACAGAATTTTCATTTTTATGTTTAATAAGGTAAAACATAATTTATTAAAATAATAATAAGATTAATTACAATTATTTAATTGAGAGGTATATTGCGGTTAGCCTATAGTGTACCTAAAACATCACAGACTTTCCAGATTAATGTTTTGAAAAAGTTTGACATTATCTTTCTGGATCAGCTTGGATTTATTAAACTTTGCCCACATATAACCTTGAGTAACAAACTGCTTTAATAATGGCGCTCTTTGCTTCTGTGTGTGTATGTATGTGTGTATATGTGAACGGCATAGCTCAAAAACGAAAAACTAGAAAGTTGAAACTTGATATTACGTTTAGGTATCACTATGGAATCTGACGGTGGGTTACCTGTCCAAATTCCTCAACCGGAAGTACCACTTTACTAGTTTTTTTTTTTACGTTTTTGCAATTTTCACAAAAATGGCCCCGACGATTTTCTTTAAACTAGGTATATCAACTACACATACAAAGAGCTACAACTTTCATTTGAAACATTTCTCCGGGAATATTCATTTAGGGGCACTTCTGGGGGAGGGGTGAGGTTACAGCTTCCTGTAAAGTGCTATTCAGTTTATTAGACAATTCTGTCATCTAAATAATGTTAATTAGAATTAAATATGTTCTTGAAATTCCGAGTTTGAAAAAAATCTGATCACCGGAATTGCGTTTACATTACCACTTTACTAAATGATTTTTTTACTTTTTCGCGATTTTCTCAAAAATAGCTCCGACGATTTTCTTGAAACTTCTTATATAAACTATCTATACAAAGATGCACAACTTTTATTTGAAACATTTCTCTGGGAAAATTCATTTAGGGCAGTTTTAGTGGAGGGTGGGGTTACAGTTTCCTCTAAAGTGATATCATAGTTGATTATACAATTCTATCATCCAAACAAAATTAATTAGAAATAAATAGATGGCCTAAATTCCAAAATTTAAGAAAATTTTACTGAAGTGCGCTTTACGGAAGTGCGCTTTTACTGTATAGTTTTTTCAATTTTCGACGAATTTCGTTAAATTTGGTACACAAGCTATAACATTTGGCAATTATAATTTTGAGAACAGGAGTAAGAGAAAGTTGTGAGTGTTTCACACCAGATTTTTTTTTTCAGATATTCTCCCAAACGGCTCAGTGATTTTCTTTAAATTTGGTGCTAACTGAACTTATATAAACGTATATCACTTTTATTTGATATAGTTTTTGAGAATAAAATATTGTAAGTGGGATTTTGGTGGAGCTTAATTTTAAAGTGTTTTTGCGGTGGCGTTGCCATTCAATGTAGTCACATTCTGGTAAACAAGTAGTACCCTCACCACCTTTATTTATAAACCCAAGAAAACGTTCAGTAAACGTTGGGAATATTAGTACTGTCATAATTAAAGCAAGAAGAAGACACCATATTTTATTTATTTACATTATTAAATTATATGTTCAAGTATTTACCTTATCTATATAGATTATTCCATATTCACGTTATGTAATTATGCAACTCATTCTCCACCTACTAAACACGGCTGTTACAGACGCCTTTATCGTACTCTTTTATGCTAAATCCGCAATGCATAAGTATATCATGTTTGTAGATATTCACGAGCTAATCGCGCGCAGGCCTTCCTGAAGACTTTACACAGCTTTAACTCGATACACTTTTTTAAAGTCACGATACATATTAAATATGTACATAAAGTTTTTCTTGTAAGTCGGTACTCTTTAAAAATAAGAAGAAATATAACTTTTAGTTTGCATATTTCTCGTGATTGCTTGCAGGTATTGTTTGATTCCTCAACACCCCTCCAATAAGGCTTTTTAATAGTTCCCGGTTCTTTTAACACAATTTACATGTATGTGTATTTGCTGCCGGCTGCATGTTAATTTCGTGACTAGCGCTTAAATTAAAAAGAAAAGAAAAAAAATTAATGTGAATATCTTCTATTTAATTTAATACCATTTTTACTTTGTCTTACTGATAGTAAGAGGAAGAGTATTGTAATCGGTCAAATTTTCTATATCGAGTATTCTTCGGAAATACATGTTTTGAGGGCTGCACGGTGTGAAGTGGTTTTTAGTAAATCGTCTATGCATGTGAGCAGCATAGCTCAAAAACGAAAAATCGCAGAAAGTTCAAACTTTCTTATCCGTTTAGGTAGTACATGTGATCCTTCAGTAAGTTATCTATCAAAATCACTTCCTCCACCGGGAGTACTATTTTTACTGAATGGAATTATCAGTTTTTTAACGATTTTCTTAAAAATGCCTCCAATGATCTTGTTTGAAATTTTTATAACAAGTATACCTTACATATCAAGAGCTACAACTTTTATTTGAAACATTTCTCTGGAAAAATTCATTTAAGGCGACTTTTGGGAGCGAGGTGGGTTTATGTTTTCCTCTAAAGTGCTAATTTAGTTTATTATACCAATTCTTTAATAATAATAATAATAATAAAAGTCTTTATTTAATATATGAATACATATTTCTGTCTTGTTTACAATTTCGTAAAAATATAAAATATCTACTCGTATATATATATATCAAATTGTAGCAATTGTTGGCCGTTAGAATGATCAGATATAATAACTATAATAACTCTACGAATACAGAGACCTCTATCACTTTGTTGGAAACCAATATTTAATATAAATTAAAGAATTCGAAGAAAATTTTCGAATTATAACTGTGTACAGACGACACTTAGAGAAAGCCCTGTGAGTGGGTCACACCAGATTGTTATTTTTTACAATAAAACCTAATTGAACCAACCACCGTACTAAGTTAACAACTGAGTCAAAAAACATGTCATCAGCCTTTTAATATTAAAATCCATTTCCCACCCGCTGGTTAAATGAAAACAAAATTCATAAGATGTATTTAACTTTCGGTTGAGAAGTTTTAATCGAAAGCTTTGCTTATCTTGAATCCCTTGTGGTTGTCTAGTCAAATAGAAATTTCTGACGATATTCGTTTGGTGTGATTTTTTTTTTTTTTGTGTCTTAGGGAGGGAGAGATCTGGTGTTTGAGTTTGGGTGAGTAAGAGAGACGAAAGAGATACAGAATGTGAGAAGGCAGAGAAAATGTTCTGAATTTCCAAAAAATATTAATCAATAAAGATAAGTGACCTGGAAATCCAATTTATCAAACATTTTAATTTTATTTTCTCGTTATTCCTCCAAAAAAGGACTTTATTAAATAGGTTTCTAAATGTTTACTTTCTCTTAATGATGGTAAGTCAGTTCGTGTCAGTTTTTGGAATTAGCAATACATGTTTTAAGGCGGCGCTGATAGGTAAAGAAAGTTGTTAACGAATGGTCTTTATAGTTTTATGAGTCGTGTGTTTACAGATAGAATATCTCAAAATAGGAAAAATCACAGGATGCTTTCACTTGATATTCGGTTAGGTACTACCATCGCATCAACCGCGAAGGTACGGACAATCCATCAAACTGATTGGCGATTCTACAGAATGGTTTTTACCATTACTGCTAACAGTAAGAGGAAGTATTGTAATGGTGTCTAATTTTCGATATCAAGTATTCACCGGAAATATCCGATTTGAAGTTCTATGAGTCCAAAAAAGTGGTTTTTAGCAATTGGTCTCTATGTGTATTTGTTTTATGTGTGTATGTATGTGACAGCATATCTCAAAAACGTAAAATCGCAGAATGTTCAAACTTAATATTTCGTTGAATTGCTTTCAGGAGACCCGAGAATAAGCTTTTCGTAAAAATTGTTCAACCTGAAGAGTCATTTTACGGAATTTTTGTTTTCACTCTTTGTGATTTTCTCGAATACAACAATTTTCTTTAAACTTTTATATATCAGCTACAAGTTTGATTTGAAACATTTCTCCAGGAAAATTCAGTTAAGGGCACTTGGGGGAGGGGGGTTAGGTTTTCCTTTAGAGTGCTGTCATAGTTGATTATACAAGTCTACCATCTAAAAAAAATTATTTAGAAATAAGTAGATCTCAAAAATTCCGAGTTTCAAGAAAATTAGTAAAGTGAAAGTGCGTTTTTACTGAACAGTTTTTCCAGTTTTTCTCCAGAAAATCAAGAATTTCATTAAATTTGGTAAGCCAACTATAAAATTTGTCAGTTACAAATCTGTAAACTGCAGTAAGAGAACGTCGCATACCAGATTTTTTTTCCAGTATTCGCGATATTCTGGAAAAGGCTACGACGATTTTCTTTAAACTTGGAATGCTAACTGCTCAAATGTGAACTTACCACTTGATGTAACGTTCTGAGAAAATTGCAACGTTTATATTTCAAGTGTTCATTGCTTTGATCGCAGCGCTATCTTGTAGACTACAATGTAATCAAATACAACTACTCCTATTTACTAAGAACTTACATTTCACATTCATCCATCATTATTACCATTATATTTATGTTGAATGGCAACTAAAGTCCAGTGAATGTTACACATTAGAAAGAAAATTTTCTCAATTATTATAAAATCATACGAACCCCAGTAAAAGAGTGTGCGTGTTTCACACCAGATTTTTTTATTATTTATATAATTCTCGTTCTTTCTTAGAGAATATATTTATTTGCCTAGTTATATGGTGCAGTATTCTAAGAGCTAGATCATTGTCTTACTTCAAAACGTGGTTATCACTTTGCCCAACTACCTAGTTCGTCATTGTTCGTCCTACAGAGCACGCTTCCACTGCAGCTTACCCAGTTTTCTGCATGGCACGCTCTTAAATTACTTCGTTATGTTTATACATTTCCTTTTGTAAAGTTTTCTTCTGGAAAATAATTTTTATTTCATTTATTATATGGATATTATATAGATGGTAAGACTATATATTTTATTGAAGTGGTACTTTAGAGAGAAAGCATAACGCCCCAAATCCCCGAAAAATCAATTTTCCCGAGAAAAATGTTTCAAATAAAAGTAGCATACGAAGTTTAAAGAAAATCGTTTTCCAAAAAATCATGAAAAATTGATAAAAACCATTCATTACACCCATATTTCCAGTTGATTGATTCTGCTCGGAATTTTCGTATCCGATGCGGTGGTAGTAGTTCTAAACGGAATAACAAAGTTGAGCTTCCTAGAACTTTTCGTTTTTGAGATATTCTGTTGATAAACGCACATACACACACACACGCGTAAGCACATTACATACTGCCACCAGACCATTCGCTAAAAACATTTGTTTGTATTTAGGAGGCCCCATAATGTGTATTTCCTGTGAAAACTTAATGTCGCAAATCTGGCAATACGATCGCAATACTTCCTCCTACTAGTAGAGTAAGAAGAAAGTGAAGAATTATGCAGTGTCACAATCACACCACTTCTCTTCCCTCGATTCCCACCACAATTCTGAGCAACAGATTTTTAAAGCGGGAAAGCCTTAATAGGGAAAATATTCAGTTTAATGAATGTCATAAATATACAAAAAAACTGAAAAATTCATTCAGTAAAGTGGTACTACTTCCGGTACTACGACCGATTTTGATCAAGAAACTTTACAGTCCAGGTCCTTTGATAGCATTTAATCTAAATATGAAGCTGGAACACAACTATTTCTAGAAACCACTTTTTTTGGACACAGAGGATCTCAAAACGTATATTTCCGGTGAAAATTCAATATAGAAATGTGATACGATGGTTAGTAAGTTCCTCTTACAGCAGTAAGAGATAGTCAAAACTGCAGTGAAACAATCGCAAGTCTTTCTCTAATTGCAGTTCTGATGAATGCAGTTTCTTAAAAGTAGAAATTATTACCAAAGGTTTAGTTCCCTTGTTCGGCATTCCTACCCCCCCACAAAATAAGACATTCTTTTCAGAAAAACATTTTATTAAATATTATTATTAATATAATTATTGAAATATTATTATTTTACTAATGATAAGTTTATTTCAATATAATGAAAAATTTTGTACTTACTACTAGCAAGTTTAACGAAAATCTTTGGAGTCGTTGCAACAAATATTTACAACTTTTTCCTTTGACATTCGCTGTCGAAAACTTGTCTCTTAATGTAAAATACTGCCGCATATAGACAGCACAAGAAATTAATAATTTAAGAATGAATACATGGTATGACATCTATGAACATAATGGGAAACTAAACTGTTGATCTAAGTTGTGTAATGTTACATTGACAAGGAAAACTGTTATGCACTAAATTATTTACAAAGTAAATGTGATTACCTAAAAATTATAATTCAAACCTTAAAAAAAAAATAAATAAACAAATAAAATAGAAATATGTACATAAAAGATATGTTTTTATCTATAAAAGATTATTTATTTATAACTAAGTTTATAACTATGTATTTATAAATAAGTTTATTTAGTATTTTAGATCCTCAAACATTCCCATTTTTGACTATAACTATTTAAATATACATATATAGATCTAAAAGAAAATTCACATAACACTCTACCGCTGCTCTGTTTACCTGCCAACTGTGGGCCATGAACAAAAGATCCTTTACACACTTAGTATTCCAAATATAATGAAACCTGTTGGTGTCTTCATAGAGAATCGCAGAAAAACTGTTCAGTTAAATCGCACTTCTAATAAATATTTTTTCTTTGCAACTGGAATAAATTTTGACAACACATTTAATTTTAATTACTATTATATTGATGATAGAATCATATAATAAACTGAAATGGCTCTTTAAAGGAAAGCATAACCCTATCCTCCCCAAATAATTCCCTTAAAATGAATTTTCCCGGGAAAAAATTTCCAATAAAAGCTACAGCTCTCTAGGTGCGCAGCTTTCTACGAAGTTTAAAGAAAATCGTTCTAGCCATTTTTTAGAAAGTCGCAAAAAACTTGAAGAAATCAATTTTCCTGAGAAAATGTTTCAAATAAAAGTGATAAGATATTTATGTGTGTAGGTAGTGTGTATTAGTTTGAAGAATATAGTTGGAACGTTTTGCGAGAAAATCACGAAAAACTGCACTTGCGGTTGTAATGGATTCCATTCATGTATTTTCGTTGCAAACTCACTTTCGAAAATCTGACATGACCGCACTATTTCCTCACTTACTAACAGTAAGAGAAGGTTTTCACATACATTCGAATCATCAAAGACATTGCGAACATATTATGAATTGCCCAAAGTTAATTTCAGTTGACTACCATTTGGTCACATCAAAGCGCCGAGAGAATTAATCCTACTTAGATTGAACTCATGGATTGAATAGATCTCTGGTATGTCATTTGCATATCAATTGTTCAAGTCTGGGCTGTAAGTAACCGTAGAGAACCCATTTAGTTTAGCTTCACTTAACTAACTTATGCTTAGCGGTAGGGATAATATTAATTATATACTTTGGGAAGATAAACAGCAGCTGTTTCCTTATTGTACAACTAATTTCATCTTGTAAATAATCAATTATATAACTTGTCTAATTGTTTATAAAAATAGTTTATTAATTGGTGTCATTTACTTTAACTTTTTGATAAAAGTCAATTCATTTCATTTTTTTTATCTCAATGTTGTAAGAAAAAAATCTGGTGTGAAACACTGACATGTCTCTCTCTTAGAAACAGCAGATTAAACAGATTTAAGTGACAAATTTTCTTCAAACTTTTACTAAATGTTGCTGGAATTTTGTATCAATTGGAGAATCTAACTTAATAAAAATGACTTTTTTGTTTCTGTATAAATAGTTAGTGTTCAAATATAATTTATGGATAAAATCGTAGAAAACTGAAATAACTTCAGTAACAACGCACTTCCGGTCAACCGATTTTCTTCAAACTCACAATTTTGATAACTATTCCAATTAATATTAACTAAGATAGCAGTTACAGGAAAACATGACTCCACCTCTCCACCGAAAGGCCACTTAAATGACTTCACTTTGAGTAAAAATATTTCAAATAAACAGTTGTAGATCTTTACAGTGTAGTTGAGAGTCTAAGTTTAAAGAAAATCGAGAAAATCTCAAAAAACGGAAAAAAAGTTGAGTAAAATGGTATTTCTGGTTGACTGATTTTGACCAAATCCTTGTTACATCCCTTGGGATTGAACCTAAACTAAATCTTATGTTTGAACTTCCTGCAATTTTTGCTTTTTGAGTTATGCTGACACACACATACACAACAATTTATAAAAACCACTTTTTCTGACTCAAGGGATCTCAAAATGGATATTTCCGATGTAAACTCCATATCGAAAATTTGAAACGATCGCAATACTTGCTCGTTCTAGTGCCGCTCTGGGAATTTAATTTTCGCCAGAAATGCCCAGATTATAATTTCCTTGAGCAATAAGAGAATTTTCAAGATATTTAAAAAACGAAAATAATCGTAGATAGCTCAAACTTGATATTACGTTTAGGCAGCCCCTACCACATCTGACAATAAATTTTCAGTGAATTTATAACCTGGAAATGCATGATACTTTAGTGATATTGATTCTTTTTATCAGTTTTTCACAATTTTGTAGAAAGCGACTCCATCCATCTTCTTTGGAGAAACTTAGTATACCAGCTATACACATAAATATCTCACACGTCGTATGTTGTCGTAGTTGAGTCAGTAGAGATGGAAAAAAGAGATGTTTTTACCTTGATAGCCTCCCAGTCATCGACCGGTTTCGGGCGTTTGCCCTTCATCAGGATATATTGATAAACAGGGTATGATAACACAAACATAAACAGAGCAATATCAGTTTACATATTGTTTTGTGTAGTGTTTTGTTAGAACCTGTTTTATTTTATTTTATTTTTTTAACCTGGTGTAAAACACTTAACACAAGTTTCTGCTGTTAATACAATTTACGAGGTGATGGAGGGAGACAACTACCTACCCAGGCAGGTAGTTAGGGCCCCCCCCCTAATTTACACCGCAGTCCAGAAGAAAGCGCCAGTAATATTAAACCAACACCAAGAAATTTGAAATTTAACACCACAATTTCCGCAGAATTATCTAAAATCAGTATTTACCAAAAAAGATGTTACAAATAAAAGTGATAAGTTTGTATTTGTGCAGCTAACGTTCCAAGAGTCATTTCCAAGTAAATCATTATAGTAGTTTTTCAAGAAATTCCGGAAAAACCAAACCTATTGTGTAAGTTGCATTTCCAGTAAACCGATTTTCTTTAAATTTGGAATTTTACAACTGGTAAATAACTTAGCAATTTTAAAGTAAATTTATTACTGAAATTGTAATATGTAATTAAGTAAATTACAGAAATTACGGTAGTAATTGAAATATGAAATTGTATTAGAGAGAGATTTTTTATATTAATCGATTACCATTTGCTAAATTTTGTTGGGTAAAATTATCTAATCCATTACTAATTAATGGCTATTGAATTATTAAATAAAATTAAATTAAAATTATTAATTTTTTTTTTTTTTTTTACAGGTAAGTCTGAAAAATTATCATAAATTCAATTCAGACTATTTCAGAAGTTGCCAATCAGAAGCGGTAGATAGCGCTAAATACCAGCTTGTAAGTAGTTACTTTATTTTCTAATAGGTAGCGCGGACGGTCACATTGTTTCTTTGGTATTCCAGCATTTTTTTCCAGATTTTGATGTTTTTAGAAATTGTATTTTCACTCCTATTATTAATACTTTTTCTTTAAATTATGAAGAAATTTTGTTAGGCCTTAATAGTTTTTAATTACTTATAAAATAGTCGTAAAAGTTATCGGTATCTTTAAAAAAATTAATTGGTTATTTGCTTTGATTACTTTCACTAAATAGATAAAGATATTTCCAATTTAATGTTTTACTATTAATTTACTACTTTAAACTAGCTGCTTTCACCTGAAATATTTGTTTTGAGGCACATTATTGAATAGAAAAAACAAAATGTTGGAATGTATCTGATGATGGCCTATATTTGTGTGTGCGTTTCAAGAAAATATCTCAAAACCAAACTCAAAGTTCATATTCCGAGTAAGTCCGATCACCAGATCTCACATGAGACTTTTGGAGCAAAATTGCATCAACCGATAATGAGACTTAACTTTCTCTTACTGGTGTGATGTTTTCAAAGTTGACGTCAGTGATTTTTCTTGGAACATCGCAAATTAACTGTACACATAAAATTCATAAATACCTTTTTTATTTTAAACTTTTTCTGGGCAAATTAATTTTTGTAGAATTCTGTGGGTTGGGCACCAGTAAAGTACCATTCGGTACAATGTAAAGTATCACTTCTGTACAATGTACCATCTGTATAACATTAAGGAATATTGAAATCATTGCTAGAATTCCAAATTTCTGGAAAATTGGTTAACGGAAATGCGATTTTACAGAATTAGTTACTGAGTTTTTATTGGAATTTTTCACGAAAACGGTTCCAACGATATTTCCATTAAACTTGATTGCACACGTATAAACAAATCAATTTTATTTGTAAAATTTTACTGGGTACATTATTTTAAAGTGACGTTAGAGATTGTGAAACTGTGACGTTAGAGTTTCAACGGTTATTGAAGTTTGATTTAGACGCTATCTTCTAGACAATGATTTAGTCAGTCATATACGAGTACAATCTGCATTGTCTTGAAACCAATGTCTCCGCATCAACCCACTTTTTTTTATTTTCTCTTACTTCTAGTAAAAGGGAATAATTACTACGATCCGTTGGAAGATTATTAAGGATTTTTAAACTGTTTTTGTTTTGGGAAATAGAAAAACAAAAGTTTGAATGGTGTGCATTTGATGTGTGTGGTTAAGCTCAAAAAAATTAAATAAGTTTGCCGAACTTTTCTACATCTTCACTTCCTTTTTTACTCCTGGTAAGAGTGATCCTAATAAAATTTCGAAATTAAGTTTTTCATTGATAATAAATGTTTTGAGGCCCGCTGAGTATAGAACATTTTTTATTTATTCATTTATTAGTAAATTTATTGATCAGAAATTACAACTTTACTTGATACTTTTTTTCGGTTTTTCGCGATTTTCATAAAAATGGCTCCGACGATTTTCTTTAAACTTCGCATCCAAACATATAAATGTCTATAACTTTTATGAGAAAAATTTCACCAGGAAAATTTATTATTAGCACGTTCAGGACGAGCTGAAACTTTAAGCTTTCCTCGAAAGTGCCAGGTTAGTATAATGTATGGTTTTTTTTATATTCTATATAATATAAAAATATATAAATAATCCTTCATTGCGTTCGTGCCAGATTTTCGAAATTAAGTTTTCACCGAAAATACATATTAAAAAATAGCCCCCCACAAATACGAGAGAAATGTTTTTAGCAAATGGTGTGCATGTGTTGCGTGTTCTGTGTATGTATGCGTGTGTTAACAGAATATTTCAGAAATGAAAAGTCGCATGAAGACCAAACTTTGTAACACTGCATCAGACACGAAGATTTCGGCTAAAAGCCATCAACCCAGATGTGCAACTTTACTGAATGTTTTTTTTATTTTTACGTGATTTTCTCGAAAACGGCTCTAACGATTTTCTTTAAACTTCGTATACCATCTACATATTTAAATAGCTTTCACTTTAATTGTAACATTTTTAACGGAAAATATATTTCTTGGGGGTTCTGTGGGAACGGTAGCGTTATGCTTGCCTCTAAAGTGTCACTTCAGTATAATATATGGTTGTACCACCTATATAATATTAGTACCCATTAGCAACATTGATAGAATTCCAAATTTGAAGAAAATCGCTTAACCGTGCGATTTTACAGAATAGGTTTTAGAGTTTTTTTGGAATTTTTTTGAAAACAGTTTCTAGCATTTCCTTTAAACTTGAAATGTTTACTGCATAGATAGAAAACGTATCACTTTTAATTGAAACATTTTTTTGAAAAAATAAAATTGATTTTATATGGGCATAAGGGGGTATGTCAATGTGTTTTAAATTTAAATTTGCACAAGCTTTGATTTGACATAGTGCACTCCTAATATACAAAAAAAAAAATAAGGCCATTTAGATATACAAATAAAATCCCCACCACCATGTTTATGACCAGCCCAACTAAACATTGTCGTCGCCAGACAAAGTCACGTGAATATTTCACATCAGATTTTTTTGTTTGTTTCTAAGAGGGTTTTTTTTGTAATCAGGTTCATCCCATTTTAACACGTTTTCTTTATGAACTGTACGGGAAACGGTGTCCCTTTATCTGTTAATGGTACGATAAACAAACAAACGGCTAATACCCGGACTTGCTATAAGTGTTTCTAGAAACTGAGAATCTGATTTGCACCCGTGGTGAAAAGCTATTAAAGCAATACGGTTTTGGGTGTGAAATGAGTAAAATAATTGTTACTCACATTTTATGTAATCCTTGAATCCTTTGATTGAACTTTTGTACCAATGTTTATGACAGGTTATTCGAATGACGAGTTTAACCCATTAATTGACATTATAAATAATAAATAAGCAATTAGGCAGTTACAATTCACAAGCGATCTTCAATTTGAATTTTGTAATAACAACCGATATAACAGTGATAACGGATAAATTAGTATAACGGAAGTATAACAGTGATAACGGATAAATTGAACGGTTACCAGGAAGTATTGTGATTGAGTCAAATTGGTGAAGTTGAATGAGATTTTCGAATGATTCTTTCTCGAGGCTGATAAGAAATTAAACACGTTTTGACCAATATTATTATTATAGTTAAATTAGTGTAAATCCTGCTTTTATAATAATCAAACTCATTATCAATATTTTATATTAATTACAGCAGTCATTAACTATGCTTTTATTCTGAGCGATGGAGAGACAATAATGGATCGGACCATCAGACATACAGTAACTGTACATCTTCAAACCCTATCTAAGTCTCTCCATTCCAAAAATTTCTACAATGTAATCACAAATTCTCCGGGTTGTAAGGGAACAATATACTCTATGTACAGTAAAACGATTGCTCGGCAATTACACTATAATTACTTATTATTCATCGGCATAACTGTTACAAAATTTTTATTTTAACTTAATCATAACACTTTTGCAATAGTAATCATTTATTAAAATAGTTTAAAATTATCAAATTACTTTTTATTATATGGTTTATTGTATCATTGCAGGGCAGTGCACAAATATTTTGGATGTTAGTTAGGTGTGGTCCCTACTAGAGTGCAGCACTGCTAGTGTCTAGACCTTATTCTCTTAATAGAAAGCATTACGATCGTGTCAAATTTTCGATATTCAATTTTCACCAGATATACACATTTTGAGGTGTCCTGAGTCAGAATAAATAGTTTTTAGAAATTGGTCTGTGTGAGTGTGTTTATACATATAATGTGAGTGGGCGGATGGTCAGCATAACTCAAAGATGGAAAATCGTAGATAGTTCAAACTTTATATTTAGTTTAAGGTTTAAGTAAATCGGAGCTGAGAATAAGGTCAACATCGGCCACCCGGAAGTAACAATTTACTGAGTGATTTTGCGATTTATTCGAAAATGGCTCCAACGATTTGCTTTAAACTTTGTTTACTATCTTACACACATAATTATTATCTTTTTCCTGAACTAATTTATTTTAGAGGGGTTTTGGTGAGTTAATTTAAATTTAAACTGACGCTACGTGCCTTGAGACAGTGGGGTGCGCACAATTAGTCCACTCAGTTAGTCCAATTCCAACGCACCTTCTTTTGTGGCCGGCCCAATTAAATGTTGATACTCATGGCAGTTTTGAAGAAATGTTTTTAATTTATTTGTATTAATTGGAGTAAGAGAAAGTTGTAAGAGTGTTTCACACGGATATTTTTTTTTCAAACATCTCTGACATTAGGAACCTGTGATTTTATTCATTATAGCATGTCTCCCTTTGTTGTTCCTCACCGGTTTCGGATTCTTAGCCATTACTTTTCTATGATACAGCTAGAATGGCGCAGCATAACGGCCATTGCTGAACTCTACATCATGTTGTGCCATATAAAAGTTTGATTACAATTAGCTAGATTTCTTTTTTTACTATAATTACCAGTTTCAACTATTTTAGATACCGTTACTTCACTTATTAATTAATTTTTAAAATAAGGGGAAAATAATAAAATATAAGTTAATAATAATAATAATAATAATAATAATAATCATCATCATAATAATAATGTGTGTTCATGACTCATACGTTTGGTCATATATTATAACGGAACTAAATTGTACTTTACTGCTTATACCTGTTTTACTTTTTCGGAATCCTTTCTTTATCCTTATCGATAATCGATCTCGATCTTTAATTTATTTTCTTTTACTGCTGTAAGAATAAGTATTGCGAATTTTGGAAATTGTAAGGGTGTTGTGAGGAGATGTTGGTTGTTGATGATGATAGATAAACACCTTAAGATTGGTTTAAGATATATAATTGATATGTGTATATATATAACTGACTGCCAGGGACTTTACACTTTAGAATTTAGAACTGAACTGAACTGACAGACTGACGTGGCTAAATGATATGTACGGAGTGTGAATCAACAGAATGATGTCTGATGTGTAAGACTGAATTCAACAGAATGATCTTCTGACTGTCTCTCTCTCTCATATGTATATCCAGTGGCCGAACCTCTCCTCTCTGTGCGAGAGGGGCTGTTTTCTCTCCGCTAGAGTGGATGAGTGGTGGGGGTTCACTAACCCCTACAGAAATTGTATTTCACAAAAAATACTCTTTTTTTTAAATTTCTGAATTGGTGAAAAACACTCACAACAGCTTCCTTTAAAAAAAAAAAAAAAAAAAAAAAAAAAAAAAAAAAAAAAAAAAAAAAAAAAAAAAAAAAAAAAAAAACGGGTGGTTTTATTCAGATTATATCCTCATATAAACATAACATATAACATTGAAAACAACTGAACATCTAGTAAGAATGATAAGTTTGGAGCAAATTGTTCACATTAAAACTGTGTAAATTGCAGTTAGTGAAAGTCATGTGAACCTTTAATAATAGATTTTTTCTTTATCTCAAAACCTATCACCTCAAAACGTGCACTTCCGGTGGAAACTCAATTTAATTAGAGATGATCGCAATATTTTTGCAAATTTATCGACGACTTGTCAGTGTATAGAAAATAATAGTGTGATCTTAAGAGATATAAAGAGATGTGTGTATGGTCTTAACAATAGTAGCAATCGGCATGGATAGTCAGTGCAATATATAGTGAGAACATACATACGACACACTGGTCTAGTATAATAGTTTTTTACACACACACACACACACACACACACACACACACACACACACACACACCATATTTGTTACTACTAAATGTACACGTATTTATCCATTCTTCCCATATATGTGTGGTGGTGTGTGAACAGTGCGAGTATTGGAAACGTGATGGTATCCTAACAATGGTCAACTATTAATAGTTCTTTTTTTATTTTTTCCTCCTGAAGAAGGAAGGAAGGTATAGTGTCCAATTTGAGATTTTTCTACGGAATTGTTTAAATGCCTGCAGCACCTCAGTTTTGTGGACGCTTGGAATATGTTCATATCGGAAAGAGTACAAAGCATTAAACATAATATTTCTATCCTTTTTATACACCGGGCAGTCCATAATTCTCCTCTACATTACACTTCATGCAGACGGGTGACGTATCTTTGTCCCTATTCTATGCAGATATAATAATCCGCACACTGCATGATTTGCCTTTGACCTATTATTTCTTCATTGTGTCCATTTCCTCACTAAATCCCTTATCCCTTAAATCAAGGGCGTTTGAGTTAAGGTTGGGCATCATAATTTTATAAAATAATCCTTATATGTTTGTTATATTTTTCCTGCCATTTTTTTTTAAAGGTATTACTGGTTATAAGAGTTCTAATATCAGAGCCTGGTGATTTACAGCATCCTCTTTACTGGTTTGCAGCCTCTTTAGCACTCATTATGCCAAACAGAAATAAACACTAACTGCGCACCAAAATATCAAACTTTATCTTCAAATAATGACTTAGATTTGAATGTACATCGCGTTTTGCGCACTCATTTCGATGTTCAAGTTATTTTGCCATGACATAATTATAGTTAATTTGCGTTTTTCTCAATTCATTTCTGAGTTTTATATTTAGTAGACCAAATTTCTGTTATTATGGTTATTTGCTTCTTCTGCAGTTTACTATACGCAATTATTTGCAATAGAACCTACATCTATCATTAATTACTCTCTTATCAGCTGTAATAACAATAAATAAGTGTACGGTTTTTTTTAATGCAGTTAATTGGTACCAATTTAATTGGAGTTATTACCATTTAATTGTTTTGACCTTTTTTGTTGACCTTCGACATTTTTGTTCGTTTTTTTTTTTTTATGTTTATTTATTATTTGTGACAATTAAACACAATTTTTTAATTTATCTTGTTGCTGTAAGAATCTGGTGTTAAATACAATTAACACAATTTAATTAACAGAAAAAAAAACATTCTTAAAAATTGCAATATTTAGAAACGTTTAAATGGGGTGGCCATAAAAATAAGTGGTGGGAGTTATATTGTGGGTCGTCCTCTCCAGACCACGTACCGTCAGTTTCAATTTGGAACTAACTCAGAGGCCTCCAAAACATTCTTAAAATAACATTTTGGAAAAAGTTTTAAATAAAAGTTATAGATATTTATGTATTACCTATAGATAGTATAAGAAGTTAGAAGAATATTGTTGGAGCTGTTTTCGAGAAAATCGCGAAAAACTGAAAAAAAAATTATGGTCGCACTTACTGTTGACGTTTTGGTCAAAATCTACATACCGGAAGTGCTATTTTACCGAATTTTTTTAGTGTTTTTCAGTTTTTCGATTTTCTCGAAAACCGCTCCAACGATTTTCCTTAAACTTCGTCTATTATCTACCCATAGAAATACCTATCACTTTTAAGACTAATCTGAAAAAAAGATTCAGTTAAGTCGTACTTCCGGTTGGTGAATTTGGATCGAAACATTAATGACACACACGTATAATGGCTGTAGGAATGTTGATTGAGAATGGTGAAATGTGAACACTCTATATACACACTCCATATATTTACCGAGTTACTGGAAAAAGTGCAAAGAGAGTTATGGAGAGTCGAGTGACCGAGCGATGAAACATGATGATGTAAGTAGAAACGAGTCGCTTGAAGAGCGATCTGGCTAAATTAGATCTCTTGCACGACCCAAATCTTAGCGTGGCTCTAGCTTAGTTTGAACTTTCAAGGTTTCTGTTCATGTGGTGACCAGTCTTTTCTTATCCAATCTTTACTAGTGACTCACTGTCAAGCCCCTTACCGTTTTTTTTGAGGGTTCTGTACTGCGACCATTATTTTGATCTATTGTATCCCCTCTGGTGCCGAAGATGAGCTAGCTCATCTACAGCACCCCCTCCAGGTTGAGCTCCCTAAGGAATCCCAAAATCCTGGAAGGTTCTAGGGTGGGATTTCCTCCTCCCCTATCTGGTAACGGCCCAGACTACTAAATCTTCTTTGAATGACGGCATCACAGTCTGTGAGGAGATGCATCGGGGTTTCCTCCATCTCTCCACAGAATCTACATGTGCCATCATCTTCTAGGCCAAGCTTCCTCAGGTGTCCCCTGAGTCTGCAATACCCCGTAAGGAATCCTGTAAGAATACGGACCCTGTTCTTACTCAGACTGATGCAGGCTTTCGACCTTTCCTGGGTATAAACACCCAGACAGACCTTAGCCTGCCTTAGTCCCGGGATGGTGTTTCAGAGACGACCTCTTTTCACTACCCCCTCCTTCTTGATTTTTTCTAAGAGTACTTGGTCGCTGACTCCAAAAAAGGGCTCTGGCCCAATGAGAGGAGATACAGCGCCTTCTTTTGCCAGGGTGTCGACTGCCTCATTGGCTTCCACGCGAGTAGCCTTACTGGCAGTTAATTCAACATGAGGGGCCTGAAACCTTTATTCCATATGGAATTTAAGCAGAAAAGGAGGGAAGAACTGGCCGGAAGATTGTAAGGATTTGACGATAAGTGCCATAAATTTGAAAGACTTTGTTGAGATTGCTCGCGAATTAGCAGTAATGCGAAGGACTAGACGGATGCCACGTAGAGGTTCGCCACCACGTGGCAGGGATGGTAACTTGCCTACTATGTAGGCAAGGCTAAGTGCCCATAGACACCGGTTTTGGCGCTATACTTTTGAATTTGTCAAGCCCCTTAGGCTTTATTCAATTTCTCTTACCTCAGAAGATTTGGATACAGGTGAGAGATTTGACATTGTAGTTGATCTGCGCTTGAAGGCCCAGTGGGGGCGCCTTGGCGCGGTTGTTAATCCAACTATTGGGTCCAGCTTTTATATAGCGAATTTGTTTCATTACAGATACTATGGTGTTAGCTTAACAGAATATTTAAGATTTCTGAGAGATTTTGTTCCTATACACCCATTCGCTACGACGTCACAACATAAATTTCCTGGTGCAAACTCAATTTCCAAAATTCGATACACTCAGAAGAGCACCAATCAGTGAATCAATCAACATTTTCAGATCCAACCCACCCAAAGCGGAAAAAAGTAACTTTAGCTGTCTAAGACACTTTGAAGAACTTTGTACAATCTTATCGGACTGTGCGACTAGCCATTTTCATTTTTTATTGCGCGTTAACATATATGGATTGGAACACCGCTCGCTAATGGTTTCGATTTGTACAATTTCTGTCGTACGATATTTAGAAAGTTAATAATGCAATTTATTTTTGAACGTAACTCTTCTCTATTTTTAGCTCTTTATCCAGCTTTGTAAAAATTTTCTAGTTAATTGAGTTGAATAGTTTCTCTATCATTTTATGATTAAAATAATTAGAGAGTAAAAGAAATAAAATAAATTTCGCTAGATAAATATTTTCTGCTTAATCAGTAAATTTAAATGATTTATGCTCAATGCCATTTGTATCGCAGAGTTTTTATTTATTAGTTTTTTTTTTTTATGCCAACTCATTCACAGAAAGTAGTGTTTTTCTCTATATGGTTAATTAAATTCCATCATTTGAATGTACTGTTCTTTTTTTCTCTCTCTTTTCTTCTTCTTGAATTTATTACTCTCTCTCTTGTGATTGATGTTTCACTGTTAACATCTACCGTTATAAAACACAATTTGATTTATTATTTCTTCATTCTTTTTACTTTCTCTTACTCCTCCTACATAAGAGGAAGTGTTACTTTCTCTTACTCCTCCTACATAAGAGGAAGTGTTACTTTCTCTTACTCCTCCTACATAAGAGGAAGTGTTACTTTCTCTTACTCCTCCTACATAAGAGGAAGTGTTACGATCCTGTCAACTTTTCCAAATTGAATTTTCACCGGAAATACATGTTTTGAGGTCCGCTGCGTACAAGAAAAGCACGTTTTAGCGAATGGTCTTCGTATTTGTGTGTGCGCCCGCGATTATTAACAAAATACTCAAAAGTTAAAAAAAATCGCAGGAAGCTCAAGCTTGGTGCTGCCTTTGCATCTGACACAAAGGTTTTGGGCAGAATACATCAACCGGAAATGGGTCTTTAATGAATGTTTTTTTTTCCCCGTTTCTCCCGATTTTTACGAAAACGGGTCCATCGATTTTCTTTATGTTTCGTTAACTATCTAACTATATCTACATATATAAATACCTATTTGTGTAGCGTTTAGCTTTCCTTCAAAGTACCATTTCAGTAAAATTTATGATTATACAACCTTATTAACATTAATATAATATTAATAGAATTATTGCTAGAATTCCAAAATTGAAAAAATTGGTTAACCCGAAATTGTGACGTTAAAGAATAGGTTGTTTTTTTTTTAAATTTCCTCAGAAACAAATTGTTGCAATTGTTGGCCGCTAGAAGTAATCAGGTGAATCTGATTGTTGACTTTTCGACCAGGAAGTTTCCAAAGAAGAAAACACCAAATAATTTTAAAGTGTTTTTTATTTAAAACCTTACGTTTCGGCAAACATTGTTTGCCATGTTCATACATATAACTATAGACATAATCGAAGATGTTATGAAAAGTTTTCCAAACTTCTTTTACTTTAAGAGAGCCCCTGAAGATGGCAAACAATGTTTGCCTAAACGTCGGGTTTTAAATAAAAAACACTTTAAAATTATTTGGTGTTTTTTTTTAGGAACTTCTTGGTCGATAAGCCCACAATTAGATACCCCTGATCCTCAGAAACAAGTTTACCGATTTCTTTTAAGTTGGCTATACTAACTGTACGAACCTATCCCCCTTCTTATTTGAAACAAGTTTCCGAAAAAATAGATTTTAGGTAGTTCTGCGAAATTCGTGGCGCTCTCTACTGAATTATAATGTAATCTTCAAACTTGATATTTCGTTTAAATATACTACCATGGGACTTTATCAATCAGGTATTGTGGTCAATAATCGGACAATCAAAAGTACCATTTTTACAGAATAAGTTTCTTCAGTTTTGTGATTTTCCTCGAAAATAGTTTCAACGATTTCTTCCCTAATTACAAATATAAAGTGATTTTTCCGGGAGAATTCATTTTCCCGGTTTCGGAGGAGGTTTTGCTTTCCTAAAAAAAAAGAAAAGTCATTTTATTAAGTTTGGATTCTCCCATTGATAATATAACATTGAAGACACTTAAACCTTTAGTTTGAACAAAATTTGTCACTTAAATCTGTGTGAACGCCAGTAAGAGAAAGTCGTGTGAGTGTGTCACACCAGATTTCGTTAAAAATATGTTCTATTTTAATTAAATCCAGGTCATTCTCATTTATTGTTTATTCCTTTCTTTTATTATTATTATATAATAAATTATTATAGCACGGTAAGTAAACATGGTAAATTATTCTACATCACTAATACTTCACCAAAAAATTAACAAATTGCAAATAGTTTCACACTGATAATAATCTCAAAGGAAATAAATATGCAAAACTTCATTAAATGAATTTCTCCCCCAAAAATAGTTCTCGACAAAAGTGATCTCTTATTCCTATTATTATTACAGGCTCCACCGCCTGGAGATTAATAATAATTGTAGTCGTATTAAGTAAACGTGTTTCCAATCATAGCTCGTAAAGTGTTGCTCACAGAAAAAACTGTTCAAGTAAATTGACGAATCCATTTCTGATGTGAATACTGTGCCTTCCTATTTTAAAAAAAAGAAGTTGATGGCTCGTTTTTTCCAGATAAACTCGATATCCATATACCTTAAAGTGTTTAATTTTGTTTTACACACACACACACACACACATATATATATAAAATATGTATATATATATATATATATATATATATATCTATGATTACAAAGTAGCCTGTGTTTTGCTTTTTGTTCGCTTGTATATTTTCTTTTTGTAAATAAAGCAATATTATTATTATTATTATCCACATACCTGGGGACACGGCTGAATGTGAGTGATGTTACAAGTTTAGAGAAAATCGTTGGAGCCTTTTTGGAGAGAAAATCGGAAAAAACTGGAAAATCTATTTATTAAATTGGTATTTCCGGTTTACTGACTTTGTTCAGAATCATATTCTCTGTTTCCATGCTAGTACTTAATCTAAATATCAGGTTTAAACTTTCTGCGATGATTGCTTTTTTTTGTTATAATGACCAAACACACAGCCACTAAAAAGAAAAAAGCCACTAAAACTTCTAAAACCACTTTTTCTGACTCAGGGGACCTCAAAACTCATATTTTCGGTGAAAACTTGATTTTGAAAATTTGACCCGATCCCAATACGTCCTCTACAGCAGTTAGATGAAGTAAAAAAAAATACTATCTCTAGCTAATAGTAAGCGGAAGTAAAAATTACTAAATTGTTCTAAATTCTTTTCATTTTATTGATGATATTTACTTAGAAAGTTTGTATTTTTCATCTTAACGGAATGCTAATTTTTGTCTTGTTTAAATAAAAAAAAAAACTTGTAATTTACTTGTACAAGTTATACTGTTCAGAGAGGTTAATAAAGCAGCTGATTAATTATTATTAGTATTAGGCGCACTCTGGTGGCTTATTAAAGAAGTTTTTTTTTGTATATTGATATAACTGTGAAAAATTTGTGTTGTCTATTGTTCGTGAGTCCCTTCTCCCAAATAAATTCTGTGTCACTAGGTTAATTTTGTATCTATAGTTTTATTCATTGATACAAGAAAAAGTTGGCCGACCAGCTCTTTCCCTTTTTTATTTTGGTTTTTGTATCATGACATTCTCTAATACTGTCGCTTTGTTTAACTTAACTGTGCTTTTTTTTGTCCGCATTTATCCATTTTCCCCCTAGTTTCGCCGATTGGTCCAGTGAATATCTGGACGAGAATTATGTTGCATTATCACTAAATAGAAAGTGATAAACTTCTAGTATTAGCCCCTTTAAAAAGAGATAACTGGTTTCTTTAATTCTTGATGGACAAGTTCATTCTTGATAGAAAAACTGAGTACTTATTCAAAACAGTACACTTGAAAAATTAGGATTAATGGCTTGGGGAAGAAAAGATATCTACTTCCGAAATGCGAGAAACAAAGTACTACATACATGTACAGAACTTTCGGTAAAAAATATTGTTTTCGTACTCGAGGGACCTCAAATCAAATATTTCTGGTGAATACTAAATTGCAAAAATTGACACGATCATATTGATTACAAAAAAAAAAAATGGTTGCACACTTCAATAGATAGACAAAACTACCATATTATGTATTTATATTGTGTTGATGTTGCCAACATAATGGTCCCGTCCAGCGCCTCCTAAATTTTTATAATATTTGGACCACTAGTGCAGTTTTGATTAAGACTTATAAGAAGAGTTTTGGAAGGTTAATTTACTTTAAAGTAAACTAAATATACATACGAGTAGCATTGCAAAGTTTGTTTTTTTTTACTTTCTGTGGTAAGAGGGAAATATCGATCGTGTCAAATTTTCGATATCGAGATTTCACCAGAAGTATTCGTTTTTGATTTCTGAAATAAATTGTTTTTAGAAATTCGTCTGTGTGTGGGGGGGGATCAGCAACTCAGAAAGGGAAATTCGCCAGAAAGTTCACAAACTTGATCGAAGTTGGGTCAACCGGAAGTACCACTTTAGTATTTTTGCGATTCTCTGTATTTATAAAAAAAAAGATTCCGATGACTTTTATTTGAGATATTCTGCGGAACGGAGGGGCCAGCACCCGAAAATAACAACTATTAAACATTTAGTAAGAATTATAAGTTTGAAGTAATATTGTCAATTATAAATATGTAGACTGTAGTCAGAGAAAGCACACAAGTGAAGATCGAATAGTTTTGACGAAACATTCAAATCTTCTATGAAGTTTACAAATACGGATTTTAGCAACATATTTAGTAATTCTCGACTCTTCTGCACTATTATAAACAGATCAGTATTTCCATTCTAAGGGGAATATTAACATTTTAAATAGCCACCAGGTGATTCTTCACTCTGGACACAACAACCGGATATTTGTTCATCTACAAAGCTTGTTAAATGAGAGAGAGAGGGAGATAGACGGCGATATTTCTATCAAGGTGGCTTTTGTAATTATATATTATCTAATTGTTAACTAACGGATATTTTAAACTGTATAATATAAAACTCTCTTGTGTAATATTTAAATTGTTTCTAATATCTTTTTTATACTAATAAATAAATAAATAAATAAATAAAAAAAGTAAAAAACAAACAAAAACAAATTAGTTATTCTCAGTTATCTGTTAGTTATCTAGCATCTAGCCGGTTTCTATTCGTTAATCTATCTTTTGTATTTATTTTTCTTTTTCTTTACTAAATCTTGATGGTTTTATTAAATACTTCGTTTTGTTTGAGTGCCTAGTAAGGATGTGTGGGTTGTTTGTTGTAATTTAATTTGTTTTTGAACTATCGTTTGTTATCTTCTAGTTTGTTTTTAACACTCACATGTTAGATAATTCGAGAATTTTAAATTGCAATATTATTTTATTGATGAGGGCCTAAAGGCGAAGGACCTAAGCCCCTTTCCCACCAAACAAGAAAGAAAAAGAAATAACTCCTTCAGCAATCTATCAGTCTGACTGCAATATCTTATTATAATATTCAAAACAGGAAGGGCCAAACCCTGCGCCATCCTAAGCTTCTATGGGCCCGTATAGCTACTCCAAACAATTACCAAGTCTGGAACAAGACTCTAGACCCGGGTTTTAAGTTTCACCACAGTCCGAACAAATCGGACGATAACCTTAAAAGAAAATACCCTAAGCTTTTTTATAGACGTCCTGTACCGACTAAAGATCCTTAACCGAATTTCCTCACAACTCAAACAGTCCTTCATAAGATGGATGGATGTTTATTCCTCTGTCTCACAAACTCTACAAAAGTGGTTTGGCATAACGTAGGGCCCCATAACGTTAGAGTGTTACCTTACACCACTATTCTCAATGAGAAATCCAAACAAATGCTCTATCTTATATCTTTTATAAATCTTTTAGCCTGGAGACATCGCTCCGTGTCCCCTCCAGTGCTTCTCCATTTCCCTATTCTTTTATTATTTGATTCCGTGTTGCGAAGTTGCTTGGTGACGGCTGTAGCTGGCTAGGGACCACAAAACGGTAATGAGGATCACAATCTAGCCAGTACCGCATGACCGGGTACCCAAAAGAACTCTACTAAGCCCCAATAGAACGACACTTCTGAGACACGCATAACAAAATAGCATAAATAATGTATGCATACATACAATGCTCAAAGAAAATGAAATGATCTTTTCTCGAGAAAATCGCAAAATAATCCATTTAGTAAAGCTACATCCGGTTTGGGGCGATTTTGACCAAAACCTTATAATCAGTCAGTTGCTGGCAGCACCTTAAAGAAACAAGAAATTTCGGTTTCCTAAAATCCATTTTTCCATCCTCAAAGTACTTTCATCTGGTGGAAATTCAATTTCAAAAAAATCTAACATAAATACAAAACTTATTACAGTAGTAGGAGAAAGTAAAAACTCTGATGTGGGCCTGCGGCTTTCTCTTGCGGCAGTTTGCTCCCCCAGAACCTCACTCAGATGAATTTTCCTGGAAAAATAGTTCAAGGAAAAGTTGCAGCTCTTTTTATGATTAGTCGTTATAGCAAGTTTAAAAAAAAAATCGTTGGAGCCGTTTTCGAGAAAATCGCTTGCGAAAGAACCCAAAAAAATCTATTTAATGAAGGGGTACTTCCGGTCACTGATTTTGACCTAATCCTAAACCTTAAACATCATTGAACTCATCCACTGGTAACAACTCAACGAAATATCAAGTTTCAGCTTCCTGCAATTTTCCATTTTGAGTTACGCTGATCATGCACACACACACACACCACACATACACACAAACATATATCAGTTTCTAAAAATCACTGTTTCGGTCTCAGTAGACCTCAAAACATGTATTTCCGGTGAAAACTCTATATCGAAAATTTGATTACATACTCGTTTTACAGCAGTAAGACAAAGTAATCTATGAAAAAAAATTTACCAGCTGATTTTATACGAATCAGCTGATTTCTGTTGAATAAGTTATAGTGTTGCATTACTGTGAGAGTTCAAGTATGAACATTATTACTTAGTGGGAGGTAATTTCTATAAAGTCCAGATGCACGTTGTTAAGTTGGACTCTCTCATAGTTTCAGGAAGGATATCATCTTCTTCCTCTCCAACTCTGCGGCCATACACCGTCTGTCTGTTCTTTAGTACATTCGCTACACTCACCTCTTTCCCACCCCCTCACTCATTCGCCGATAAGTGACTCTGCCCGCTCATTTGGTCGGTACATGTACCATTGTGGTGGTGGTATAGTTGGAAGATCGTGCTAGACCTCTATCTTTTTACTTTAACTATCTTCTCCTCTAGTTCCTTTTCTGACCACCAACTATACAGGACAATGACTCGTTTTTTTGCTTCTTTTACTTGTTTTTCAATCATTCATAGTTCGTCTTGTGTTCGGTGCGGGAAAAAAATTGCTGTAAACGTTCACGTGATTTTTTCAAGGCGATTCTCGTCATCCAGTTGACAACTTTTCCTGAAATTTGAAATATTGTAAGACATTTAGTATCCTTAATATTTGGAATCACAGTTTCATAAAATGACACTTTCGTCGGAAGCATAACTGAGTCACAGTTTTACAGAGCTTACTACAAATAATTTTTTCGGGAGAAACGTTTCACATAAACGTGCTATACCACCGGAAGTTTATTATGGTTGACTTCGCAATACTTGTCGTCTGAGTACAAAGTTTAATTACCACCGAGTAGAGGCGCACTCACTTTCGATTAACAGGTTTTGACGGGAAAACATCCCATCGCATATGATGTTTGAACTTTCTGTGATGTTTATATATTCATTTATTTTGAGTAATTTTGTTTATACTCACACAATCACAGACATCGATCCAAGCGCTAAAAGCATTTTTTTTCTCAATCAGTTTACCTCAATTCAAAACATATGAACGTATGTACGTATATAGTACATATCGTTAAAAATACAATTTCGAAAATTTAACGCGATCGCAAAATACTTCCGTAAGCGAAAGAGAAAATTAAGAGAAATCAAATTTATACTAGCTTTTGTACTATATCATTTTGTGACTGGAGGCCCACGCACCATTTCGTCATTCTTATGACCAGTCTCTCCGGCTCCATTTTCGATTGGATTTGATAAATAAATATTTCGATTGGTTTCGATATATTTTGAGCAAATATAAAATCTAGTAATTCGTCTAGAGCGTCTAGGAAAGAGAAGCATATTATGTGGGCAATTTCCAAACAAATTGGTTGGCTGGAGTTTCGGTTCTCGGCCGCATTAGAAAACATTTTGCCGGAAAAATTGTTTTTCTTGATATTCTCGGAGTGCGGGGGCGGAGATCTGTGAGTTAGGCTTAAATTCAAAAATGCGGTAATAAAGCATCTAAGCAGAGAGTGCTGCCTTGTGATTATATAGTCACTATAAGTAAGCAAGTGTAATCCCCACCACTTTTGTATATTTATTGCTATTGCGTAAATTTTTTCAATATCTAAAAATCAATCGAAATTAAAAAAAGTTATTTATTTTCAAAGAACTATGTATTTACGAATCTGAAAAAAATTATAGGTATTAGTTAATTTATAAAAAAAGATAAATTTATATATATTTAATAAAGATATTTAAAAGCCCCGTTACATTTGTATGTGTGTGAGAGAGAGAGGGAACGACAGAAAACGAAAGAACCAAATCATTGGATATATATATATATAAAAGGAAATGCCTGAAGCATTCAGAATCACAGTGCGGTCTGGCGGGCAGCTAGCTAACTCAAACTAACATGTTACATCTTGAGAAATCTGTATATATTAAAAACACATTTTTTTATTTATTTAGGATGTCTGTTACACGGTTTGTGTTCCTTCTATCATTTAATGCATTTCTGCACACCCACCCCCCATTAATTTTAAACTTTATTTATAAACTCTATAATACAATCGATTACGGTGTTTTCATTTATGTTATTAAAAAAAAAGAAATATTTAATTACCATAGTAACCGTTCAAGACCTAATTACATTCTATGTCCTCATTTCTATCTGTCATCATGACAACAGGGTTGATTTCTGTAACAACTTAATATACTCCAGTTTTGTTATAAATTTTGTAAAGAAGACTCCACATCTACGATACAATTTGTCAACACTAGAAATCAAAAACCAAAAAAATCTATTGTGAAACATTCACACGACTTTCTCTTACTCTAATTAATACAATTTAATCAAGAAGTTTTCTTTAAAATTGCCACGTTACAATGTTTAGTTGGGCTGGCCATAAAAACGGTGGTGGGGGATTTTAATTGTATATCTGAGCGGCCTTATATGGAGCGTCCTATAATAAAACCAAAACAGCTTTTGCAAATTTAAATTTAAACTAACTGACAGACCTCCCGATACCCCCCCTAAAGTCAATTTTATTTATCGAAAAATATATCAAATAAAAGTGGTACGTTTCTACCTATATAGCAGGCCAAATTTCATGAAAATCTTTGTAACCATTTTCGAGAAAATTCCAAAAAACTCAAAAAACCTATACTGTAAAATCCAGTTATTGGTAGGAATTCTATCAATGCTTCTAATGGTATTATTAATATTATGTAGATGTTAAAACCATATATAATACTGAAGTAATATTTTATTATAATACATATAGATATATATTATATACGTATATATAGTATATATCAAAAACATTACCAAAACAGCTGTTTGGAAAATCTTATATTCTTAATTTATATGATGAAAACAAATTGTCATATTATGTCTAACTCATATAATAATTTTCCAAAATTATTTAGTATATATATATTTGTGACCTTGGTACAAATATGTTTGCCCTTGCAGTCATGCATGTCTCTTTTCTTCTCTACATTATCAATCCTAGTAAACCAACTCGAATTTACTTTTTTTTCGTGTCTAACAATTTTGCATTCTATTTCTGCTGTAAGAGCAAGTATTGCAATCGTGCCGTCAAAATTTCATATTTAATTTATCACCATTTCAAAAAAACATTTTTTTTTTTTAGCTCGAATTGTATCTTGTTTTTTTTTTTGCTTTTTTTTGTGTAAACAAAAATTATCTTTCTGTTTTTGTTCAGTTTTTCACAATTTTTTTCTCGAAAATAGTTCCATCAATTTTCTGTAAACTTGGCATACTCAATACATAAATAAAAAGCCTTGTCACACCTATTTGAAACATTCTTTCCGGCAAAAAGTGATTTTTTGAGGTGGACTGGGGGATCAGCACGTTAAGCTCTCCTCTCTAAAGCACCACTTCAGCACAAAAATACACCTTTACTACCCATATATATATAGGTTACCCATATGTATATAGGCTTCAGATATATATATGCTAGATATTCAAGATTGAAGAAAATCGGGTTAACCGAAAGTGCCACTTCATCGAATACATTGCTGAGTATATCGAACTTTTGTCTGAAAGACTTCACTGATTTTCTTTTAACTTGCAGTGCTATATGGTCCGGAAACTTATCACTTTTATTTGAAACATTTTTTCCGGAAAAATGTATTGATTAAAGTGTTCGAGATCAGCGAAGAATTAAGCTTAAACTTTTAAACTGCCATTATAAATTTTTGGTGGGCGCTGTCAGAGAGTGCTGCCCAAACAAAGTAAGACACACCCACCGAGCCCGGTTCCTTAAAAACTAACACAACTGTGATATCCCCAAGAGTATAATGATCAGTTACAATGTTTAGTAAAGATTCCAACCGGGAGTTGTAATTAAAATTCTATCCTAATTATAGTTCTAAGAAGAGAAAGTGGTGTGATGTTACGCGCCAGTTTTTTTTCTTGTTTACTTTCTCTTACTACATCTGGTAAGAGATGGTGTTAAATTTTCATATTGAGTTCTCTCCGGAAATACTTTGCGTTGAGATCTCCTGAGAATGAACACAATTTTTTTAGCGAATGGTTATATATAAATATATGTGGGTGTGTGTGGGTGAACAAAATATCTCAAAAAACAAAAAGGAAGCCCAAACTCCGTTTGGGTACTACCATTGCATTTGACACGAAGATTTCGGGCAAAATCCATCAACCAGAAATGAGGCTTTACTGAATTTTTTTTTTTTTTTAATTTATCGCGATTTACTCAAAAATGGTTCCAATTATTTTCATCAAACTTCGTATACTACCTGTACACATAAAAAACACTGGTCTTCGGGTTGTGACATTCTCAGTTTGTTCCAGCTTTAGAGGCGGCACTACACTGAAAAAGTCTATTGTAACATGGCGAAACGTCGATTTGTAACCGGCCACTGACTCGGTCTCAACCCGAAGATCTAAATTACTACAATTTTATGGCCGCGTAAGTCTGAAAGGATTATAAACATGAAATAACTGAAACATGAAAAATAACTTTATTTCATACATTTTTCTGGGAAAATTTTTTTTGGGGGGTTCTGAGGGGACAACCGTAGCGTGATGCTTTCATCTACAGTAGCACGTCAATACCATATGTGATTCTGACACCTATATTATATTAATGTCCATTAGAAACATTAGTAGAATTCCAAATTTGAAGAAAATCGGTTAACCGGAAATGTAATAGATATTTTCTCCAAAAACAGCTATTTTCTGCAAACGGCTATAACGAATATCGAAAAAAATTATTTATAATGTTCCGAAATGATTTATAAATCGTTTATATTCGTTTATTATACAAGGGCTATAATAGACTTCAAAATAATATCAATTTTAAGCTAAAAATTGTCTACCACTAATGGATTATCAGTACAATATTAAAAACGATGTGTATAATTAAATAAATATGTACCTAATAGAAATAATCCTACATTATTATTGTTAAAAAAGATTAAGCATAATTTTATGAAATAAAAAAAAATGTTCGGTTCAAATCGACAATATTCGTACACTTCCGGATATTTAGAACGTTGTATACAAAGGCTTTACGTCTCTGGATATATTCTAGTTTCTTTTAGTTCTATATCGCATGTCTCTATGTTACCACGATATTAAGTTGTTGTTTTGTAATTTGAATTTTCTAATTAAAAAAAAAAGGACTGAATGGTGACAATTAGGATAATAAGATTTTCCCACAAATTTTTTTGTGAAGTGTCCATTTTTTAGTGAATTTAAAATATAAAAAAATTTGTATGTGGTGCCTTATATTGAAAGGAGTAAGTGATAAAAAAGAGTGTTTTTCGGATATTACTTTATTTTTTTTATTCAAATAAGGATTTTTTTTTTTTTTAAGTGAAGGAACTTTTTCCCCCAAAGAAACGGTAAAATAATAAGTATTTTCATTAGTATTAAATAAAAAAATAAAAAATAAAAAATAAAGAAATTTGAAAAATATAGCAGTAACTAATAATATAGTAAAATAATCTAGTTGTACAATATTTTATAGAAAAAAAAAAGTTGTCAGGTGTGGGGTTCGAACCCACGCTCCCAACCGGGAACCAGAGCTTAAATCTGGCGCCTTAGACCGCTCGGCCAACCTGACTTGCTTGCTGGGTGCATTAAATACTGTATATGAAGTGAATTGTAATTACGTTTATTTTTTTATTTTACATATTTTTAGATTATTTTTTTTTATATTTATATTTTTATAGTAAAATTATAATTTTTTTTTTAACAAGCGCATTTTAAAAAAAGTAAAAAGGAAAAGATGTTTATTCCTTGGATATTAAGTACTGTTGTCCTGAAGTAGGTTTATAAGTCCATTTAAACCGGTTTCCTTATGTTTTGACTAAGTGGGCGTTAACCAGACACAGCTTGTATTTGCAGATTTTTATTCATTTTAATAAATAAACGGGTCATTTAGCTGTACTGTTTTTTTTCTTTTTAAATTTTACTCCAAAAAATAGTTTTTTAGAATTCATTAAAGCATGTAATTCATTTAATTTTCGATATTAATGAAATTACTACTTACAGCTGTAATGAAATTAAATTGATTTTTGTTGCTATCGAAATTGTCAAATTGTAATTTTTGTTTGGTTTAGGGGAAACGTAATTTGTAAAATAGTAAAGAAAATGTATACCATTTGGTTAACTACTTTTTACTTTTTCTCTTCATAGTATTGCAATTATATAAAAAGTTTCGCGATTGATAGCGTACGTCTTAGGTCGTGCCCATAAGCAAGGCAATAATGAAAACTGATATGCGATATTACTGATTGTCTTCCCCATAAAACTTTACTAGATCCAATAAATCAAAACGGTTCCAATAATTTATTTAGACATTGTATGCTAATGTGTAGATATAATATGTACCTGCCAGTGTTATTTAGATCTTGCCCAGCATATTGCCACTGCCAGCATGATTATAGGGGTTTAGAGAAACTGTGACGTTAAGTTGCCATTTTGCTGTTTCTAAATATTATGCGGTTTACCAGCTAGTAATGTGTGGGCAATTAATTTATTGGTTCAAATTTCCCAGTTTGAACATATTTATCAGTTACAATGTGAAAATTTCAGTAACAGAACTGACGGTCGTATTGATGTATAAACTTCCCAATCTTCCGTCTAAACTGACTGATTGGGATTGATGGAAGGCTGCCTGATGGTCTAGAATATAGTCCTCATTAGGTAGCTGTTTTGTCCTAAAAACCAATATGTATACTTTGTTAGTCATAATTATAATAATAACAGATTAAGTCTTGTGAATGAAACTACATTTTCAAAAATAGTAGTTTCAGTTTATCTTTCATTCTCTCTTTCATTACTTCCTCTTATTTTCGATGCCGGGATGCCGAGAGTATAGGCCTACAGCACCTATCTTATCCAGGTTTGTCGCTCTAAGAAATGCTAGAATGTTGGAAAGTTCTATGGAGGAAATATGTAATGGATCTCTTACATCTCCTAATACGTAGAATCTGGAAAAGTTCTAAGTGCTGGAATATGCATTGGAATCTCCTCCATCCATCTCCCGACATAATCTGCCCCAGCTTCTTCAGACGCTCTCTACAGTTAACAATAACTTGTAAGGAAACTCCAGCCAGCAAGCGAAGGTTATTTTTCTTCAGCTGATGCCTGCATGCCCTCGGGTATGCCCAGTAGAATCTCCTGCCTCTTCTGGGACGATTCTCCAGAGCCATTCTTTCTTGATTTCCTTCACCTCTCTCTTTTATGAGCTGGTCACAAATTCCGTAAAAGAAAAGGTGCCTTTCTTTTCCAATAGGGTATCGGATAAACTCATTTTCTAATTCAAGAATTTTATTGGATAATTATTGTAGAAAATGTAATTTGTTCTCTATTTGCCTAATTTTCTCACTCTCACTCACAGAGAAAGTTTGGAATTTATAATTTATAGGTTGGTCAATTTTTGTAAAAATTGTTGGGAAATTCTGTGAAATGCAATAAACATTAGTTTTTTATTAGTTTTTCTAAACATTATTTTCGTAGGATTTTCATCGTATCAATCTTTTTGAAAATATTCTACATTTCTTTCAGTTTACGTTTTATTTTAGGCATTTATTAACTTTTGGGATTCCTGAATGTCAAAGTACCTCAAGTACAACCATTTTGAATGACACTTGTTGCATCTCAATGAGACTTTATTTAAATTCTTTTTATTTTTTGTTCATTTTATTTATGTAGACACACGCGTCCCAAGGATATTTTTAAAACAAAGAAATGAGTCACAATTATTATGTTAAAATAAGAAAAGAACAAAATATTCTGGCATCAAAAAACAACACGACCTCCTTGTCTAGCGATTATAAAAATTATACCTTCTTATTGGTTGAACCTTAATCAGGTAGTTTCTATCCGAACTGATTAACGTGATTGTAGACTATCAGCAAACGCTGCAGTCAAGCCCGCAACGTACCGGTTGGGACAGTTTTTGGAGGTTATCCTTAGGTCATAGATCTTCCTGAACTCCCCGCTAAAAAAATAAATCTTTCCCCAAAAAATGTTCTAAATAAAGTGCCTTACATTCATTGCTGAAATTCCAAGTTTGAAGTAAATCAATTATCCAGTTCGCGTGTTTGTATGTAATAAATTACTATTTATTTATTTCTCGTTGGAATTTTCACGAAAATGTCAGTAATACTACAATTACGATTTCATCACCTGGTGGGAGTTAATAGAATCAAATTTAGTAAAAATTTCGATTTATAAAAGAAAGAAATCTTGTAAAAATTTATGGAGTCTAAGGAAAAAAATGTCTTAATATTCGTAGTTTTGCTTTAAGAGAAAGTCGTTTTTGAATACCGATGTGTTTTTCATTTCTAAATATGTATTACTTTTAAGTTCAGTGTTCCTAATTTATAATTAACTAATTAAATTTCCTTTTTTATACCAGCGAATTACAAATTAGTGAATAAGAAAGTAAAAGTAATGAACAACTGTGACAATACGCGTATATAACGCCAAATGTTTAATTATGGAATAATGAAATATGTAATTTATTTTATGTTTTTGACTTCTCTTACTCTTAATAAGAGAAAATATTGTAATCGTATCAAATTTTCGAAATGGTGCTTTAATCGGAGAACAACAACAAAAATCTCAAAAACTAAAAAATACCGGAAGCTTGATAATTCCGTTTAATTAATATTACCACGTCTGGCTAGATGGTTTCGGTCCAAAACCATCAACCGGAACTACGTTTTTACCAATTTTTATTTCTTTTTCAATTTATCACGTTTCTTTCAACTCCAACGATTTTCTTTAAATGTTGAATACTTATTTCCACATGCGAGATGAATAAGCGATCATTTTTATTTGAATTTTTTTTTTTTTACGAAAATTTATTTTTGGTGGGTTCAAGGTACATTGAGAAGCTTTGTTAAAATTTCAAGTATGGAGAAAATCGAACTAGAAGTACGACTTTACAGAATCGATTTCTGAGTGTTTTGGAACTTTCTAGAAAACTTCTTCGCGTTATTTTCTTTAATATTGGTTCTTATTTCTTCTTATTGCTCAGCTAAAAACCTATCACTTTTATCTGACATATTTTTTCGGAAAAATCGATTTTCCGAAGGTTATAGGAGATCTGCGCCGTTTGTATTTTAAGTGTTGTTGACAGAAGTAGGCACTAATCTGGTAATTGCTGAAAAGATTTTTTGAATACTATGTTACAATCGACTGATTTAATAAATAATAAAGGGAAGTAGTTGGATTAGCTCAGTGGTAGCGCGCTGGATTCCCATGCGGAGGTCCCCGATTCGAATCCACCAGTGCTGCCATTAGATTTTTCTTTTCCTAGGAGCCTTTACAGTAACGAGATCACTGCCGTCTCCGAGATACACACTGAGATGGATTCGGAGGGCAAAATAGATCTTTCAGGTTGCAGCACGATATTCCCTATAAGAATATCTCCATATACAATGAATAATAAACATACAAATTGAAAGACAGGGAACTTTAGACGTATTGCATTTTTGAGAATTGTTAGAGAAGTTTTGTATATAATCTCATCTGGGGAACTGTTTGCGTGTGTGTGTGTGTGTGTTAAAGTGAAATTCAAAATAGATAGCCAGTTATTAAATTCATTTCACACTCTTCTGCCCACTGCTACAAACAAGGAGAATCATAGAGCCTTAAAATAACATTTTGATTTTATTGTTATTACTAGTTGTTTTTTTTATAGCTCTATTATTGAACTTTCTCTCATTTTGTTATCTATTGTCGATCTTTTCTCTTTGATAATCGTCTAAAAAGAAAATAATTAAAAAAAAATCTACGCACATGTTTAAAATAAATAAATGGAGTGTTTAAAAACTTGTTTAGTTTCACTTAAATCCATTAATTTTCACTTTAATTACTTAAGAGATTTATTTGGTTAAACATCGATTAGCTTGGCGATTTATTAGAACTTTTTGTTATTATCAATTTTAAATTCGATCAAGATTATAATTACTGGTGGGGAAAAGTGGTAGTGTTTTACAGTTTTCTTATTTTCTTTTACTCCCTGCCTCGGGTAAGAAGGCAATACTCGTACAATCGGGACAGATGTGCGAAATGGAATTTTCACGGGAATACATGATTTATCTCTGTATGTTTGTGTGCGTTTTTTTCTAAATAAAATAACTCAAAAATGAAAAATCGCAGGAAGATCAAAGTTATTTTTCCGTTTGGGTGCTAGTTACCGCACGGGCACGAAGATTTTACGCAAAATCCATCAACCGGAAGTGCGACTTTACTGAACTTTTTTTTTTTATTTTTTCGCGATTTTATCGAAAACAGCTCCAAAGATTTTCTTTAAACTTCGTATATAGGATCTGTACACATAAATACCTATCACTCTTATTTGATACTTTTCCCGGGAAAATTGATTTTTTGGTGGTAAGGGGGGGATAGCGTTATGATTTCCTCTAAAGTACAACTTGTGTACAACTATGGTTTTACCATCTTTATAAATTAATTTACATTAGAACCTTTCCTATATTCCATATTTGAAGATAATCGGTTAACCCAATGTTTGACTGTACAGAATAGGTTTTGAGTTATTGGAGTTTTCCCAGAAGCGGCTTCAACGATTTATCTTTAGAATTGAAATGCCCACTGCACAGAACAAAACATATCACTTTTAATTGTAACATTTCTTCCGGAAAAATTGACAGGATTGTCGGATCCCATGGTGATATTGAAACGGAATGTCGAGTTTGAATTTTTTGCGATTTTTCGTAGAAAGCTATGCTGTTTCTCATATGTACATACACACTGACACAGACTATTTTCGGAAAACCACTTCTTCAGTATCAGGGGACCTTAAAACGTGTATTTCCGGTGAATACTCGCTATATCCAAAATTTGACACGATCGCATCCTAGAAGTAAGAGAAAGTGAAAATGTTATTAATGAATGGTATATGTGTATGGCAAAATATCTCCACAGTAATAAGTCGTAGGAAGCTCACTTGTTATTCTTGTAAGAGGCACCAGCGACTGCATCAATGGGTGTGTGTTTACAGAAGGTTTTCTCTTTTCCAAGGATTTTCTAGAAATTGATTCCAACGATTTTATTTTAAATTTGGAATCCTTTCTGCAGCGTTATAAACCGTATCCACTTTTTGTATACAACAGTTTTCCGGAACAACTGAGTTTTGTAGTGGGGAGGGGGGAGAGAGTTCTCACGGAAACGGTGAGTTAGGCGCTTAAATTTTACTGGGCGTTACAAGCTTGGCTAAAGGTAGTTAGAGACAGAGGGCGCGACCATACAATAAATTTGTCATTAGAATGATAGTCATTGTATTAACAGAAGATTATTTGAGTTTTTTACACCAAATTTTTATTATTATTACAAAGAAATAATAACCAGCTGCTTTTTTTAACAAATTTTGAAATCAGCTGATTTCCCATCTCCATTAAAACATTTTTATATATTTCACCTGCCTTCTATACTCGTATTAAAACAAACAGATATAAAAGCAGACTAATTTTTAAAGAGCAGAAATTATAAAGGCAGATAATAAAATCTCTAAGAGCAGATAATCAAAAAGCAGTAGGAAGATGTATGTGTGTTAACCTTAAAGAAAGATCATGTCTAATATTTTCCAGAGAGCGCTGATGCGAGGAGTATTTTTATTAGAATATGTTACGTATACCTGCTAAACGATTTTCTTTATAATGCACAGGAACGAAGTTATTAAATAGTGTTTTAACTTTTTAAACCGGTGTATAAATTCAGTTTAAAAATAGCCTTAAATTTAAGTAATATTATCTTTTTATATAAATTAGTAATTCTGTATACGTAATAATCTACAAAAAAAAATTAGGATTACCGTGAAATAAAATAGTGTAATAATAAAAAAAGCTGATATTCGACATTAAGAAAATATTTTACAAAGACGTGAAAGGTTGAACTGTTGGCCTAGATGCTTTAAATACACACACGGTTCTTGAGGAGATGAGAAGAGAACGCCACTGTTTACTTGAGCTTGGTTTTTATGTTTTTAAAAAATATTGTTTATTATATAACAAGTTTAATTTTCGTAAATAGTAAATCAGCTGTGCTAACTTGATCTTTAAAAATAGTAAAAGCATGTTAACTGGAGAAATTTTACAGCGTTCTCTGTGGATCGTGTTTGAATTATTAACATCTGTCTTTTTTACTCTTTGAAAAAAAATTTTATTTTACATTATTTACGAACTTTTCAATTCTGTAGTTGCTGAATCTTTTTTGATTGCTTTAAGAGGAAGTATTGCGATCTTGCCACATTTTCAATATTGAGTTATTCACCGGATATTAAGTTTTGAGGTCCCCTGAATCCAAAAAAAGTATTGTTTTTATTTTAGTTGGTCAGATTTGTGTGCAGCATAATTCAAAAAGGGAAAATCGCAGAAAGATCAAATTTGATTATTTAGATTGAATACCGTCACGGGAACCATCAATTAGGTTTTGAAAAAAATCGGTCAACCTTTCCGATCATACTTTACTGAATGAATCATTGGAGCCGTTTTTTGGCTAAAATTCTGGAAAATTCAGTAACTTGTTCCTTAAAGTCGTATTTCTGGTTATTCAAAATTACTTTAAACTTGGAATTCTAGCCTTGTTTTTTAGCGTGAGTATTATCTAGATGGTAGACGTGATCTTTATACTAAAGTTACCCTGAAAGCTAAAGTTTAACATTTGAACTTTTTCAGAAATCAGTTTTCCGAAAAAATGTTTAAAATAGAAAAATAAAAAAAATTCAACATTTCTGGTTGAACGGATTTTGACTGCAAATCTTCAAGACTGTTGCGACACTTTTACCTAAATGGAATATCCGGTTTGAGCTTCCCGCGATTTTTCGTTTTTGAGTAAAACTTTTTGCTGTAAAATCAATTTTGAAAATTTGACACGATTGTCAATTCTTTCACTGCTTCCTATGTACCGAGAAAAATGTATATTAATTAGTGATCGAGCATAGAAATTTTAGAAAAATAATTGAGTGAAATAATAAGGAAAAGTTGCTAGAAAATATGTCAAGTTATGGAATTTTTTGTGAATCTTTGAAATGTGTTAAACGTTTGTTTGATAAAGTATACTTAATCATTTCCCGGGAAGTGGTTAATACAAATAGAATGATATAAATTGTAACTTCTTCTCAATAGTAACTGTAGTTTATAAATATATAAGAGACTAGGATAAAATTAATGGGGTTGGCCAAGCGGAAGTATCATCTTGGGAGGTTGGAGGTTCGTGCCTGCATCTCTCACTACTATCTTATAGTGACTTTTTTTCCCCTTTATATAAACAGGAGGAAATCACGGGCAATGATGGATGCCGGCGGATTACTACGTATACCTGGCTCGCCGCAAACAGCCGGAGCTAGGGTGCGTGGTACCTGGCGAGACTATCTAGACCCGCCGTCATCACCGCTGACATCATCCTCATCATCTCATCATCATCAACAACAACACCACCAGCAATATCACCCACATCCACATCATCATCTACAACAACAACAACAACAACTGTACGATGGTTCACCGCCCAGTGATTGGTGGCATGAGTGTAGAGATTCCGATGAATTTGAGCCATTCTCCGATGATGAGGAAATGGTTGGACTGGATTTAACATTATTTGAACCGGCCAGACGTACGATGAACTGTACGGATGATGATGGCTCATCTGTTGAAGATGAGAATGTTGGTGTTGATAATAATGACCAACTGGCTGCTGATGATGAATGCTGCTCGTTGTGTTGTTCGGATTGTTATTATTATTTGCCGCCCCCACCGCCTCCAAATATGTATATTGCTAGATTTATGGATGAAAATCATAATGGTGAGTAATTTATTTTTTATTTGTATTTATTATTTTTTTCTTCTTCTTGATGCATTCTACGACATTAAGTACGATTTCTCCTACAAGTTCCTGACAAGTAGATTTTTTTCCCATACTTACCTTCAAAATGAACATTGCTTTTCATTCACATTCTATCTGAGCGGTTCTAGATGTTGGTTTAGACGAAGGGTATCTGAAGGTTTAGCCTACTCTGAAGGGCAAACTTTAGCTCTTCGCCTCTTAACTCATCTACCTCAGTTTTCCTAAACGTCCAAAGACCCACACTAAAAGAGGGTTAAACATCTAGAAAATTTCTATGTAGGTCGCAATAGATTTTTATCTTCAATCATTTCCTTCCTTATCTTCTTTAGTGTCACGTCACAATATAGGTAGTACAAGAAAACCTAATATTTCAGAAGTGACAAACAGGTGGTCTTCTTATCAGTGACGTAACACTAAGCTGTGACTCACTTCTTATCTTTACCCAAACAATTACCCAAGTATAAGAGATCCCATTAAATATTAGTATCATCCAATCACAAGTGGGCGTTACAACAAAGTCTGTTTTTTTTATTTATATTTCTTATCAATTTTATATGGTTCAGATTGAAGTGAGTCATTCGCTTGTTTTTTGGTCATGAAATATTAATTGTAGGCTGTTTTTTTGCTGCGAGGGAGGCGGGGTATTGATTGGTAATTTCATAACTGCAAAGTCACTTGATTTCTGTTATTATTTGTTTTAATATCTATTAATGGCTTTTTTTTCTTTAATTAATTGTCCCAATCAGCTGTTACAGTAGAATTTCAAATATTTAACATACGATTTGTTCACCCATTGGCCTTTATTATTGTCATTATTTCTTATATTTTTGTAAGAGCAAATTTTGCAATAGTGTGAAATTTTCAAAAATGAAGATTTCACCGAAAATAAATGTTTTGACGTCCCGTGAGTCTAAAAAAATGTTTATTTAAACAATTATTGTGGCTAGCATAATTTAAAAAAGGAAAAGCACAGGAAATTGATTAACTTGATAGTTTAGGTTCTTCTATGACACCTGACAATAAGGTTGGTTTTAATCCCTAACCTGACTAACGTAGTATAATTTTTTTTTTTTAAAGTAATGCATTGCGTCCAAAAAGAGGTTGGGATGATACTTCGCTATCTGCAGCATCCTTTCCAGATTGATAGGAAAGGATCAAGGATTGAGGATTAAGGATTGTCCTTAAAAAATCATCATATCTGGCCCGGCTCTCGAGAGGATATATTCTCTTCCAACATCCCCGGCTTTTAAACCGTCTCTAAATGATGATCGCATGAGATTTCTCTATTGAATATGAGAACATCGAAGGATCAAATTCCTCAGGAGATGTATTGGAGTCAGCTCCAGATAATTCCCATGGAAACTACAAATGCTATAGCTCTCGTTGGCGAAATTTCTTCAGGATCTCCCTGGAGTCTCCAGTGTAGGAAACCTGAAAGTTTGCCAAGTCTACTTTTGTATAGATTGATTTAATAAATTTTCCGATGGTACTGGTACTTAACTGTCCAGTTTGCTGTGATATGATGTTTCAGGTTTTCTTTTTGCGATTTCCTCGAAAACATCTCCAGTATTTTTCATTGAACTTTTTATAACCCGCTATATATATATATATATATTTAGCTCTATCACTTTTTTTTTATACATTCTACAAGGAAAATTCATTTTTGCATGTGTCTGATCTTAGGATACATGTTAGGCATTCCGCTGTAGTGCAATTTCCTTGTATTGAAAACAATTCTATTACTCATATATTAATAAAATTTTACAAGAGTCCTAACGATAGTACAGAAGTGACCATTTACTGAATTGTTTTTTTTTCTAATTTCCAAGATAAAGAGAGGAACGGTTTTCTTAAGCTTGGCATACTAAACTGAACCTATATAAAAAAATTATTTTTGTTTTAATCAGTTTCCTGTAAAGCTGGAAGGCCTACTGTCCTTTTACTATTCTTTGTTTCGGACGACCTATATATGATATAGAAACCAGTTAAACATTTAATAAAAATTACACTTTTCAAACAATTTTTTCAACAATGATTATGTAATTGGTGTAAGAGAAAGTCGTATGAATCTTTCGCGCCAGATTTCTCATTGTATTGATGTGTTTTTCTTCTTAAAAGTTGTATAAAGTGAATTATATATGAATGTGTGTGTGTGTGTGTGTGTGTGTGTGTGTGTGTGTGTGTGTGTGCATGTCTGACGGAGTATGTGAGTACATCTGTGACATGATTTCACAAGCCAACTAGTGACGTTAACATATTTTGTTCATGGTTGTCGACTCCTCCGGCCAGGGGCTTCTAAAGAGAGAATTTCCTTCCATTAAGTGATAGTCGAGCGTGCTGAGTGAAACATCTTAAGTCGCTATTTCTTCTGAAGAGTCTTTTACTTAATATCGCGCCGTATGTCTGTGTTTTGTACGGTTAGATAGCTCATTTCTTTATAAATTTACTGTTACCCACTGAGCCACTTTAAAGAATACGTGCACATCTGAATTTTTTTATTTTATTTGTATTTTACTTTCTTTTACTTCTTAACAGGAGGAAGTATTACGATCGTGGCAGATTTTCGAAATACTTGTTTTGGGGTCCCCTGAATACGAATATTCTGATGTGTGTGTATGTGTGTTAACAAAATATCTCAAGAACGAAAAGTCGGAGAAAGCTCAAGCTTGGTATTCCGTTTAGGCACTACCACTACATCACACACGAAGATTTCGGGCAAAATCCGTAAATCGGAAGTGCGACTTTACTAGTAGAATATTATTTAGAACATAAGTCACTTTTATTTGATGCATTTTTCCGGGAAAAATAGATTTCTAGTGGGTCCTGGGGGAACAGTAGCGTCATGCTTTCCTCTAAATTACCACTTCAGCATAATATATGTTTTACCACATACCTAATTCTAATACAGTTTAGAAGCATTGATGGAATCCCAAATTTGAGGAAAATTAATCGGAAGTGCGATTTTACAGAATAGGTTTTTGATTTTTGTTTTAATTTTCTCGATAACGGTTGCAGTGATTTTCTTTAAACTTGGAGTGCACTGCTCCATAGACAGAAACGAATCACTTTTAATGGAGATCTGTCAGTTGGTTTAAATTTAAATTTGCCTAAACTTTCTTGGTTTTGACATAGGGCGCTCCACATTAGGCCGCACAGATATACGATTAAATTCCCCACCACCATTTTTATTGTCAGCCAAATGGAACATTGTAATATTGCAATTTTAAAGAAAATATCTTGATTAAATTGTATTAATTAGAGTAAGAGAGGTCGCGTGAGTGTTTCATTTTATTTTTTATAAGAGATTAAATAAAGGAAGGTTTTAAGTATTGAAATATTGTAAGCTCTCCGTTGCTGATTTGTACCAAAACTGATTGGCTGAATCTTTGAAATAGAGCAATCTGATTTATTGTTGAGTTTGTGGGTAAAATGATGTGTCTACAGTTTCAATCGATGATACAGCAAAAGATTAAAATTGTAAACAGCCATTCTGCCAAGAATCTTGTTCTCTGTGTAATCTTGTAACTTCCTGCTAGAAATCCAATGGCTCGGTCATCTATATCTAGGTATATGTGAGTAAGTGAGAGTGTTTGTGAGGGAGAGAGAGAGAGAGAAGTGTGATAACCAAGTACAAGTTTTTGTTTCTAGAACTCCAGAAGGATAACACTAGATCGTCTTAGTATCCTGCAAGATTGTAACGGGCAATATTCTGAACGCGTCAGAGTTCTTGATCTGATGTTTAAGAGATTTTTAGCGAAAGATCGCGTTCATTAGCTAGGGCCAGACTCACCACAGATCGTAAGGTATTTTAAGATCTTTAACTTATTCTTCTACAGTAAGAAAACAGGACAACTCCTTGAAAGCGAAACATGGAATTATGAAATGATCTAATAGCGAAATTTCCATATCAAACGGAATTTAAAGGACATAGAATATCGTCGGATGAAGAAATATGCACGATATCATCTTTAACAAAAATAAAGATAAAAAAAAGATTGATCACCTGTTTAATTACGTCTCACATGTATATAATTTGTATATCTGATATCCAGAATCAGCGAAATAATACTAGTTAGCAGTATACCTCGTCAGTTATTCGTCACACTTACGGTTAAGATATCCAAATAAACATTGATATCACGATAACACTGTTTGATTCATTTGCTTATGTGTGTGGGTGTGTGTGCGAGTATTTGTTGTATTATTTAGTTTCAATAGTATTAACTAGAGGGCGTCCCCCTTCTCCTCCTCTTTACCTATAATTTATCTCTAATTAGGTGAATTGGCCAAGGTGTACATTGCAAGGAACTTCATTGGCTAATTTTTTCTTGCATAATTTCCCTCATTGTTCTAAACAATTTCGTGTTTAGTATTGTTATTTATTTGTTTTGATAACTTTATCACATATTCTTCTAATTATAATTAAATTTAGGTGGAATCTTATATTTGTTCGGAGTGTAAATTTCAGTTGGTTCCAACCCTCTTAAAGACACAGAAATCTTATCACTAAACACTGTGCTTCCAAAATTTAGATTGAATAGAGGTTATGTTTACGGAAACAACACAGCTGAGGAACGTTATGTTCTGCGATACTATTGTGTGGTTTATGTAAAGATTTAAAAATTTACGAAATAGTAAAATTAACCATTAGGAAAGTTTGTTATAAGAAATAATATAAAATCATTAAAACAATGTTAAAACACATGAATTTCTTTATGGTTATATCGGCCACCAGGAAGCGCTGCTATAGTTTAGTTTGTGAGTGCCTCTTTTGTTCTATCAGAGTGGCAGAAGGAAGTGTAAATCTTCATTTAATTTCATTTCATTTATATTTGTTTGACACTAATAATATTTCTTAATTTTCTTCACTTATAGCTTTACTTGAATACTCTTCCTTCTTACAGTGTTTATAATGTAATTCAGTCACAGTCACCTAGGTCCTGTTTGATGGATATATGTACTGTATGTGACTTTAAAGAAAAGTTTATTCCATTCTTTTTCTTGCCCAGACAGGGCAGCTTTCATACCGAATGGCATGTACTGGAAAACTGCAGGAACCAAAACTGAAAATTGTCCAATAGCTTTACCAAGCGATTTCCCTCATTTTTGTTGGCATCTAGAATGTTTAGAATTTAGTTTAAAGTTTCTGAGTGATTTTCAACAGTTCAATGGTTTGTAGTATGGTAGAGAAATCTTGAATATAATAAGGCACTATGTCAAGCTGAAAACAGAACTTAAGGCTATACATTAACTGTGGAATCACTCCACATCTTCAAAATTCTCTAGGATGCATGCTATCTTAAGATTTAGACAGCAGTTTCTGCAATACATCAAGCAAAAACATATCAAGCAGAAAACGCTAACCGTTGACAATACTGTGTTGATAGAGTCGTTTCTTTGTTTTTGTTTCAATACAGGCTCAAAATATTTCATTAGAGAGTTTTTCATTTTGCAGTGACCGGTTTTGGATGTATGCCAAGTTCAGGGTATCATTTGATAACTAATTTATGTCCTGTGCAGTGTCTTGTGATATCACACTGTTTTTTATCAAAACATCTTAATGTAGGGGTGATACTATAAAATGAAGTAGGCTCTATATTGGGACCAGGAAATGATGAGTGCTATTGATGAAGGTGATGAAATGTGTAAATGAGAACAAATGAAGTGGCACTGAACTCACAATTTATATGTTACATATTTTACTAAGTAAGGAGAGAAGATGAGAGTATAGATGTTAGAGTGACCGAGCGACGAGGGATGATTGTCACTAGCGTGATGAGTGTATTAGCGTTGGCTGATGCAAGTTGCCGCCTCCAGTGATTTGGCTCTATTTAGGACTCTTGCTAAGGAGCTAGCTTAGTGAACTTATTAAGATTGAAGTTGATGTTCAAGACTTGACTTTTACTCTTTAAAGTTGGTTTGGTGACTGACTGTAAGCTTCTCGGATGGCCTGCTTTATTTAATTTTTCTACCGTCTGAGATAGCTGCTAAATGAGAGGATGGTGTTAAAATTGAAGCCCATTCGCCAATAAATTGTAGTGAGCATGACAGAGGTTGTAAAGCATAGTTGACGGGCGCTTGGTAGCGCGATTGTAACGCCTTGATGTTAATAAATTTCTGAGTCCAGCTTTGTGTGCTGAATTGACTAGCAATTGGTTCCACTGCAGCTCTCATGGGAAAAAACACTCTCTGAAATTTTCCACCACCTTAGCCTCCCCTCTCCAAACTATTCTCATCTTTGAGGTAATCCATCCCTGAGATAAAGGTGTCCAATATGAGTGAATAACTGGTGCGATAAGGCGCTTCTGGCCTTCTCAGACTTTGTCGGAGAAAATTTTTGAATCCCGTATGGTAGATATCGTTAAATCTCTTTTGAACATTAATCTTTATAAATAAATGGCTTTTCTGTTTACCAGTAAATGTGATTACAAAAAAAAAACTTATTAAAGGGGCTAGCTGGTCCAAAAATATAGCAACGACGTGACGAAAACCTGAATTTTCATCTTCAGGCTACAAGAAATTATTTATTAAAAAAAAAGTATTAACCACAATGTAACCTTTCAAAAAAATGTTTACTTAGTAGTTTATCATTAAGAGATAAGATTACGTGTAAGTTCAGGATTATTATTTTGCCTCAGTTAAGGTGTTCCATTCCTAATAAGAAGAAGTACTGCGATCATGCGAGATTTTCTAAATTGAGTTTTCACCGGAAATGCATGCTTTGGGACCCTCCGCCACCAACCGGAAGTGCGACATTACTGAATGTTTTTTTTCCTTTTTCGTTATTTTTCCGGAAACGACTCCAACGATTTTCTTTAAACTTCGTATACCAACTACACACATAAATACCTATCACTATTATTTGAAACATTTTCCTGGGAGAATTGATTTTTTTAAGAATTCTGGGAGAACAGTACCGTTATGCTTCCCTCTAAAGTACTACTTCAGTTATATATATGGTTTTAGCACCTACATAATAATGCACATTAAAAGCTTTTATAGAATCCCAAATTTGAAGAAAATTGATTTATCGATTTACAGTATAGGCTTTTGAGTTTTTTTGAATTTTCTTGAAAACAGTTACAACCATTCTCTTTAAACTACTGTAACTTACTCCATATTCAAAAACGTATAAATTTTATACGAAACATTTTTCTAAAAGAAATTTAATTTAGAGAGGTATTGGAGGTCTGTCAGTTAGTTTAAACTTTAACTTTGAACAAGCTTTGTTGGTTTTAAATAGAGCGCTCTACATAAAGCAGCTCAGGTAAAATCACCACTACTCTTTTTTTTGGCCAGCTCAACTAAACATTGGAACGTTGCAATGTTAAAGAAAATGTCCTGATTAAATTGTATAAATTAGAGTAAGAGAAAGTTGTGTGAGAGTTTCACACCAAATTTTTTTCTTTAATAAATTTTGATGTTTACGTATTACTTGAATATTTAGATCGTATTAGAGATTTGAACAATAACAATTTAGTGATATGAAAACCCAAATTTAATTAATTAAAGTATTAATTTTCTAATCACTTTTATGTACATTTTAGTTCCCAATAATATTCTCAAGCCATAAAATTGCTTAATTGAGTATCCCCTCATAATAAACAAATGAAACATAACACAGTTCTACTAATATTGAAAGAAAAAAAGTGACACTAATGTTTTTTCATCAGTAAATTGTATTGTACCGGAAAATTACATTTCTCAATGGAAATTACTTGACAGCTTGTTTTTCCTCTCACAATAAAGTGGTTTGATTGTAATTTTCTTTCAATTGTTATTGCTTCTGTTATGTTGTTGTTCCAACATAATTTTCCACTTTGTAAATAGGACCTTGGGTTTATGGAATTGTATCATATTCAACGTGTTTATATATACTGTGTTTTTGGAGCATGCGCGTTTATTACAATTAAGAAATAATTGTTTATTTCCTGGTTGCTGTTAACAATAACACATCACTAAAATGCAAATTAGAATTAGGGAAGGGATTAGCTCAGTGGTAGCGCGTTGGACTAGCATCACGGAGGTCCCGGGTCCAAGTCCAGCTGCTGCCTTTAGATTTTTTCTTCCTAGGAGCCTCAGAACAGCTCGCTGTCGGTGATGGACAGTTTAACGAGAGAGGCGTTGAGAAGGCTTCGATCTTTGAGGAAGCTAAATGGGCCTAGAAGGACTTTGAAAAGCTTAGGGTTTGGTTCCTCTCCACAGACAATAAAATTAAATAATAAATAATACTGAAGATATCAGCTGACAATTATGTCATATATCTTAACACTAGAGATCAGCCTCTGTTCCTGTATACACTACAGCTTCATCTTAATTATGTACACAAATTTTTATTGTTACCTAATAAAAATTGACGAAGAAACTAACTGAAGAAATAATAAAGAAAAAACAATGTTCTGGCATAAAGAGTTCGGGGGATCTGTCAGAAATATTATTGTGCCAACAATGATTATTTGATTGATGGAAATAATCAGTGTTCTGCTGCATTAATGGAAAAATAAAGGATGAGTTTATGAATAATTTATTGTTGAAAGTTAATAATTCTTTCTACCATCAATTGTTAAGGAATTGGAATTTAATTTGGGTGGAAATAGTTGTATGACTGACAGATATAGTTTGAACTATGTTATAAAAGTAATAATAATAAAGTTCAGAGGTGAGTTATTTACTTCAAACTTAATGTTACCCGTGCTGAGCAGTTGCACTTTGGTGCCATGTGTAATAGTAGGGCTGTAAAGAACATGTATCACTATTTAGGTGAGTACTCCGTGCTTGCAGAATTCAGATGGCTCGGTAAGTCAGTCCTAACAAGACAAGAATGTATTGATTATCTGAATGGCCGGGACATGCTAAAATTGTATAATTATCATATTATACAATTTTTGATTGCAGAATATAATGTATAAGCCTCTTCTTGTCAATAATTACTTTCTTTTGCTCCTAGTAAGAGGAAGTATTGTAATCGTGTCAAATTTTCGATATCGAGTTTTCACCGGAAATATCCGTTTTGATGTACACTGAGTCCAAAGAAGTGGTTTTTAGAAAAGTGTGTATGTGTGTGTCTGTATGTATGTATGTATGTATGTTTGTATGTGAACGGCATAGCTCAAAAACAAAAAACCGGAGAATCCCCTGGCAGCAGCCCCATTATGTACAGTTGTCTTCTTAAAATGTTTTACCTTTAAATGTATAATCTCCAATCAGCTGACTATCTATACTTTCCTATAAACTATTCCGTAGTGGCAATTTTTCCTCGTCTATTTTTATAAAATTATTTCATTTATCTACTATCTAATAGTTGAAGAAAGAGAACCAACTATAATTTATAATTATAGCTGTATGATGTAATAATATACTGTTGTCTCTGAACTCCTTGAATAACATCTACAACTATTAAATGATAAATTAGTTACATGTGTGTTATTGTGTTAGTATTTTATTTCATTTTTTAAACCAGCCAATTAAAAATCATGAGTCATACACATGCGCAGTACACACATTCACTTCATATATATCACTGTTAAGACCAAAGTTCATAAAGTATCTAACATTCACCCAATTTGGGGACTCTGATGTTCACCACTCATCTACAAACGTGTTTGCTGTTCCATTTAATAAGTTACACCTATGTTGAAAGCATTTGATAAATCGATGTTCAGATCGTAAACTTTGGCAACTGCCATCAATTGTCCGTTTTAGAGAGGCGAGGCCACCAAAGAGAGTTCTGCCAAATTGATTTTATACCTGATTTTAAAAACTGCTGTGAAATATTCACTCTTCTTTCTTTTACTGCAACTGAAACAATTGTAAATGACAAGTTGTTGTTTAAACTTAGAATTGGTTCGCATCCATAACAGGTACTTGAATGGGATTACATTATAAGCCAGAATCAGATCTTTGGGTCTGCATTTTTGTTCTAGATCCGGTTGTTGTTGATCCCCAAAAGACTTCGGCCCTGAGCTGGAATATTGAGAGCTACCTCTCTCTCTCTCTCTCTCTAAAAAAAAGTAATGCTGTCTCACATCGCATATGTCGCTTCCACGGGTACCTGGAATTCAAGGGAAAAAGCCCACTGCTAGGAGGTTTATGGGTCCATCGGAGGGAAAAAGAGAAAGAGCACATTATAAGAAAGAAATAGCGCAATTTGCTGAGATCCCTGGCAAATTGGCAGAGTCCACTTGAGGGTAATTAAAGTGAATCGTCCAAGGCAAATTTGCTATTCAAAACTGTTGAACACTTTTCTCAGATATTGTTAGATATTACTCCAGCGATCGTTACATTCCCGAAGCGAATATTCAAAGCTGATAACCCATTTCACACTCATTAGCATTCACGCAAAAGACAATTGTTGCAGACGTATGAGAATTTGCAACTTTTTATCAGATTTAGTTATATTTTCTCTTAATTTCTATTTGAGTTTTAAACTTATACTGAGAGTAAAATTCTCTGAAATTGAACGAAACATGGCGACTTGCTTGGTATAATAGCCTGTGATCTTAGAAAGACTCATGAGATTTTCTAAACTGTTTTATCAGTTCCAGCTAATTATCATTTCTTACATCATATGACACTAATAATGTTACTTGTTTCTCACCAGTCGTGCAGAAATGTCCTTTTGTTAACTGTAACATCTGTGCACACGTCAGTTTCTTTGTTTCGTTCTTCCGCAAAAAGCTTCTTTTTTTATTTTATGTTGTCGTTCACTCCATCCTTTTTTTTTATCCACTTTCTCCATTACAGTTTGATCACGCACATCACGCCTGTGCAGTTCCTAAAACTTTAACAACTTCTTGTTAACTTCTCTTTTTGTCTGTTTTTTATCTGCGCTACTTTTCTCTTCGATTCTTCGTTTTTTTTTTTTTTGTTTGCCATTCTCTCTGGATCTCCTTAACTCCTTTATAAGGCCATTTTCTAGAGTTGTGGAATCAATGGAATTGCGAGTCCAAGCTTCGCGAACATTGAATGTTTCACGCATCTTCAATAATATTGAAAAACTCTTACTTAAGGAAGATTGATAACCGTTAAATTAGCCTCCAGTTTATCTTCGTTACCAAAAGATTAATGCCACGTTTCGGCCTATAACGCCATTTACAAACTGTAAAGGTTTATAAAGAAAATCATTAATTGTCCTCATTGATATATTATAATAAAATATACAATAATAAATACAATACATAATATAATAAAACAATCATTGATTATAGATTCCGTAATAGTAACTATTAATTTATTAATTAATTATTTTAGTATTTACTATTAATTAATATCTCTATAATCAATAAATTTAAGTTATTCCTTTCTGCCTTTTTTTTATTATAATCTATCAATAAGGTTAATTAATTATTTTATTTATAAACCTCAGAAAATTCATTTAAGGGTTTTTGAGGTTTTTGATGCTTCCTAAAAATGTCGTTTTATAAAGTTTAGATTCCCTCACTCGTGTATATGAAAATTATCTAGTAAGAATTATGTTTGTGTCAAGGAATCTGAAAAATAAATTTCAGTGCGAACGAGGCTTGAGGCAAAGAGATTCACTCGCGTATACTCTCTTTAATTTGGTGATGGGAAGCGCTGTAAGAGATGCTAGACTTGAGAAGACAATATAGAATACAAGTATACAATAAGAGTATACAAATCCTGGCATATGCCAATGATATCTGTATCATCGGAAGGACTCCGCTGGCAATGAGAGAGGTATTCATTTCGTTAGAACAGGCAGCAAAGAGAATGGGATTTGAAATGACATCAGATACACGATACGATGCAAATGGTGACATTCAAGTTGGAGGATATGAAGGAGTATGTATTTATTAAGTAGGATCATTGGTAACTGCCGATAATGATATTAATCAGGAGATTACGCAGAGGTTCATCGCTGCGAATAAGTGCTATTTCGGACTCCTGAAATACATGAAAAACCACAATATGTCTAGATCTACCAAGATATTGCTATATAATGTATTAATCTGCCCTGCCCTAACGTATGGAGCGGAAGCGTGGATCTTAACTAAAGCGATAGAGCCAAAGTTACTCGTCTTTGAAAGAAGATATATTAAGAAGGATATACGGTCCAGGGAGGGAAGGAAATGGAGTATACACTATCAGATTTATACAAAGAATTTATCATAAAGCGCATTCGCTTAGCTAGATAACATGGGCAGGACATGTTTTAAGAATGGGCGAACATGCAATCCTCAGCATAGTGTTCACTTCTAGGCCAGAAAGGAGAAGAACTGTTGGAAGGCCCAGGCTGATATGGGCGTAAGCGGCGATTCCAGACTTCTGGGTGTCCAGAATTGGTGGTCTGCGGTCAGATTATATGTTTGAAGAGAATTAGTCAATTATAACTATGAAGATTGTGCAGTAAGAGAAAATCGTGTAAGGTTTCTTTTCAGATTTTCAAGTTTGTATTTGGCAGGATGTTCTGATAGAATTTCTATGTTTTAAGTCTTTGAATTTTCTCAGTATAATATATCTCTGTAAAGAGTGGGTCGTAAGGAAGTGAAGAAGTATTGAAGTGGTAGGGATTGTGGTTTACCACACAACTTAAAGTTAGATTAATAATAAATCACCATCTCAATCTTTCACTCACTGATTTATTATTATTGTCGTAGGAGGTTTTCTTCTTTTAATTTTTACTTCCTCTTACTACTGTAAGAGAAAGTATTCGACTGTGTCGAATTTTCGATATCACCGCGTTTTTTTAGGTCCGCTGAGTTCAAAAAATGGTCTTGTGTGTGAGTTTTGTTTTTTTTCTTCCCAAAAGTAACCCATATGAGAAGGAGTTTACTTACAGCATGCTCCGTAATAAATACATTATAATTTCAGATATACAAAATTTACAAACTTTATTAAGTTGACAAGTTTATGTAATCAAGAAAAGCATAAGCAAAATAAATAAAATACCAGAAGATGAATGAATAAATAAAACAAATGCATAATGAACGAAAACTATAGATCAAGTAAAACAGAAATAAAGCAAAATACAAAGAAACTAAGCACTAACTAGCAAATCAAAGTTAATTAAATTAGTAAACTGCTTGCAGAACTTATCTGATATGAGGTCTTGAAGTTGTGGAGACCACAGTAAACCATTAGGAAGGACTTCCCAAATTAGTGGAGCTCTTATGTGATCGAGTAGAGGGCAGTACAGAATTATGTGTTCGACATTTTTCGAAATTCGAAATTTTTCGTTTAAATTCCACCAAGGGATCTGACAATAAAGGTTTTTGGATAATATCGATCAACCGGAAGTACCACTCTACTTGGTACTTGCAATTGTATTTTTAGTTCTAATCAATTTTTCAGTTATTTCTGATTTCGTTAATCTTTGTATTATTTACACTACGCAAATTTAGGTCTATGAAAACGAGGAAAACGTTTTTCCGAGCAAATCCATTTTGGACGTTTTTTTTCGTGGGAGGGGTAGCGTTTTGTTTTCCTCCAAGTGTCACTTCGTTGATATGCTACACTGTCATCTATATATTATATAGAATTAAATCTATTATCAAAATTCCGAATTTGAAGAAAATCGATTGACCGGGGGACTAGACATTGTTGAACGTTTTTTTCGGCTTGCAGAGATTTTTTCCAAAAGACACTAATGGGTTTCCTTGTCTACTAACGTAGTAGGAAAAGTCATGTTCCCTCAAACTTGACACTCAGAACTACATAAAGTGTTATAAGAGAATAATAAATACCATCTGAGTTTTTCACACCAGATTTTTTACTTTAATATTTCTATGATCCAATGATGATATCAATACCAGAAGATAAGAAACCAAAATAGGTCCATTTTATAAAAAATGTTAAAATCCTAAACAAAACAAAAATGTCGCCCAATATTCTTCCATAATTTAGATGTTATTAAATACAAGTTTATTTTATCTATAGTTGGCTATATGACGTAGATATTTCAAGATTATCATTAGCTATAACGACATAAATAAATGACAGATTGCCTTGTTGAATTTTGCATAATAAAGAAGCATGACGTCTGGCTTAATTGGGGTGAAAAAATATTTCGCTAATGGTTGTGCAATTTAATGTTGGGGAGGGGAGTAGTGCTATATTTGTAATATTTCTTTTGTTACATTCTTGCTCTTCCCTTCCACTGCAATAAAGTCCTACGTAATTTGTCATTAAAATAAATAGACAGTCATAAAAGAACAAAATGGCATCAAATTTATTATAATAAACAATGGTTGGTTACTGACACAAAAGAAAAAAAGTAATAAAAAAACTATATAGTTGCTCTAGAAAGTCAGCCACCACTGTAATCATTTAGACAAATTAAAAATGAGTTCGGAATTTATTTCCTCAATTTGTGTATAAGTAAATTATTATTTGTCTGCCGTAACATTCTTCTTACAGTTTTATATTTCCCAGCTTTTCTTATAATATAATTTTTACTATCTGGTATTCATAGTAGGAAGGAAGTATCACGGTCGTATCAAATTTTCATAAACAATTTTGAAGTCTTCAGAATGCGAAAAAAATGTTTTTAGCAAATGCTCTTTATGTGTATAATAATATGTGTGTGTGTGTGTGTCTGTAAGTGAAGAAAATATCTCCAAAACGAAAAATCACTGAAATGGATCTCAAACTTGGTATTCCATTTACATACTGGCACCATACATCTGACACGAAGATTTACGCAAAATTCATCAAGTGTTAGTGTGACTTTAATTATTGTTTTTTCAATTTTTCTTTAATTCTTCAGTTTTTCTAGTTATTTCGGCTTAAACTTGGTATACTGCCTACTCACATAAATAACTATCAATTTATTTGTAACATTTTCCAGGGAAAAACATGTTTGGGTGTTCTGGGGGGGGGTGCCGTCGCGCAAAGATTCCCGCTGTTAAAGTACCTCTACAATACACTGTATGATTGTCTATATGATCTATAGGCTATAATAGGATTAGAATTCCAAATCGGAAGAAAATCGGAAAACCTGAAGTACCAGTTTGTAGAAAAACTTTCTGAGATTTTAAAGTAATTTCCATAACCACTGTAACGATTTCCTTTAAACTTTTGTTATGATAATTACACTGATAGAAACCAATCAATTTAATTTGCCATATTTTTCATAAAAAAAAAGAAAAAAGAAGAAGATTTAAGGGGGTTTTGAGGGTCCTGTCAGTTACGTTTAAAATTAAATTTCCGGTACAAGATTTGTTGGTTATATATAATCCCCACCACCAGCTCAATTAATCGTTTGTAAGCATTCAAAGTTCAAAGAAAACTTGTCAATTGAATTGTATTAAATGTAGTCGGAGAAAGTATGTGAGTGTTTCACACCAGAATTTTTTTTTTTAATACTTCCGTTATTATAAATATTTCACAGATAATTAATACTTTAAAGCAAAATAATTTAGAAATATAATGTATATACAGTAATTATTAAAAGATTACGTTTCGTATATTTTTGTTAAGCTCTAAACAAGTGATATAATGTTTATAAATACACAGTTCAATTTTTGCAAGTAGAAAGGTTATAATTTCTTAGGTTTAAATAGAGAGAGAGAGAGAGGTTACTTTGAGGCAGGTTAATGTAGGAAATGAAATAAATGATGGTTATTAAGCCTGTTTTTTTTTTTCTTTGAATATCTACTTTTAAATAGAATTCAGGTGTAACAGCTGTTCTTTTTGTTTTCTTTTTTTACTTTTTGTAAATATCTGCGTATTGAAAAAAACTTCGTAGAATTCACTCATCTTTGTTTATGTATTTCTGGCAATATGAAGCGTCAAAAACGCTATATTAGTTTTTATTATATTTTTATTTTTTAACTTTCTTCTCATCTATTAAAAAAAAAATTAGGCAGCCTGAGTGAGCGGCTTTAGGTTTGTGTGTCACTACATACATTAGCATTTTATTTCCGGGTTACACTTACAGTGTTTTTGTATTGATACTCGCTAATATATACGATAGTTTTTAATTATTAATTTCTCTTACTAGGAGTAAGAGAAATTAATAATTAATTAAGAGGAAATATTGTAATTGTGTCAAATTTTTGATATTGAGTTTTCACCGGAAATATCATTTTGAAGTCCCCTGAGCTCAAAAAAGTGGTTTTTATAAAATGGTCTGTGTGTGTATGTATGGTTTCTGTGTGTGAATGTATGTGAACGGCATAGGTCCAAAACGAAAAATCGCAGAAAATTTAAACTTGATATTCCGATTTTGTATCACCATGGGATCCGACCCTAGGTTATCTGTCAAATTCCTCAACCGGAAGTACCACGTTATTAAATAGTTTTTTTTTTTTACTTTTTTGCTTTTTCTCGAAAATTGTTCCCACTATTTTCCTTAAACATACTATTTCAACTGCACATACAATGATCTACAACTACTAATTGAAACATTTCTCCGGGAAAATTTAATTAAGAGCACTTTTGGGGGAGTGGTGAGGTTAGGTTTTCTTCGAAAGTGCTATTTCAGTTTATTACACAATTCTATCATATAAATAATATTAATTAGAATTAAATATATTGCCAGAAATTCCGAGTTTAAAGAAAATCGGTTGGCCGTAAATGCGTTTTTCATCATAAAAACACCGAAGGATTTTGTAAAATTGGTACACTAACAGTGAAGTCAGAGACCTGTCGAAATTTTTTTCCGAGAAAGTTCATTTATAGAAGTTTTGAGTGGGGGGGGGGGTGTATGGTTTCCTCAAAAAAGTCATTTTAATTAATTTGGTTTCTTCAATAATTTTATGTTTACTTTAAGTAGTTTTATGTCCATCCAATTTAATTTTTATTTTATAATTTAAATATACATTGCCATATTCTGTTCCTTATCAATTATTGGATTTGTACAATGTCTTTAGATTTTGGAAGTCTAATATTAACGCTCTTATTTTCTGTAATTTATTTGTTTAATTATTGTTGCAAGAATCTAGATTTTGATTCAATTAGCTCTTGCCTAGATTTTCACCTTTATAACACTACTTCAGTACTAATTTGAATAGCTACAAACTCCAGGTCATAAAAAAGTTTTTTAAACGAAAATTATGAATTCCTTTGAGAAATTTTTGTGGATGTTTAACATCAATTTTATTTTGTCCCCTAGTATAATAAAAGAGCAAGTATAGAATGGCGACTTACATTTCAGCCTAATTCTCTTTGCTGTATAATTAATTTCTTTATAGCTCAGATTAATTATTTAAAGCAGTAAATATGTTAGAAATAATTTGATTTTTTGCATTTTTTTTATAAACAAATTTTATTGCACATTGGGATAACTTATAAAATATCTACGTAGGGAAAATTAGTAAAAAAAGTCTAAACTAGATTTTTCATTGAAATAATTAGCTATAAACAATTAACCAATCAGAGTGTGGAAGTGAAGATGTCAAATGTGGGCCTCGTCAGCATGATAATTCTAAATTTTTGATTGGCCTAACATACATCCGCATTTCACACCTTCACTTCAACACTGTGATTAGCTAATTATTTCTAAGATCAAAACTAATTAACCTCTTTTTTCTAATTTTGCCTTCGTAGTTATTTTATAAATTATCAAAGAGAAGAGAAGTAATAAGAAATAATTAAGAAAACATCGGTAGATTAAATTAAATATATTATCTTTAAAGATATTTAAATACTTTTCAATAACACAGTAATATGCTTATTAATATACTGAAACTAGCTTTGACTGGCTCTGATGGTAAGATCGATTCCTGGTACAAGTTCTGATTGAATGTCTAATAAACCACAAGTGTATTGAAAGAATGCCTTCTCTTAAGAGTACAAATCTTCCCCTTAAGAAGGGGTGAAAAGACAAAGCTACCAAAGTTCTGTGAACTCTAAAAGGCAAAGCTAACCAGGTCCTTTGAACTCTTTCTGTAACTGTAGTCTTCTACCTGTGTGTAACCTTTTGCCAACGAGCTTGATGATGCTACAGCTCAACATAGTGTACCTGAAAATCTGCCAGTCCATTTTATTGTCTTACGCTATACTACATTTGTAAGGCCCTTCTGTAATGACTGAGGGTTTATATTGTACTTATTATCAAGTAGTTCGTAACTTAGATTTTGCCTTTTACCAACCAATCCAGTTACTTACTATTTGGGAGTATCTTCTCTATGAAAAGTCTCCTCTCAAATAATTCACGTCAGGTTCTCATTTACTTGATTTGTATTTTATATACAGTTCTAAATTACTACCAAAAATTAAAAAAAACATAAAAAAATAATAATGGTGATTTTTATGGAAGTGTGTATTAGATCTTCTAAATCCAACCTTCCTCCCATTCACTTGAGAACACATCGTACAATTACTTTATGTGAGAGGGTGGTACATTGGGGATATAAGTGCAATAACCTTCAGGAGGATAGCATTAGCCCTCAAGGCCGTTGACACGTTCGAAATCGTGAGCCAAGTATTAGTACCGTGCACCAATACACTCAACCCGATGGTATTAAGTATCTCTTCGTAAGCATCAACTCGTTCTTTAGGTTCGTTTAATATCTTCTGTACTTTTATAGTTATTTCTTAGATTTATATACAGTTTTATTTTTACCAGAACGTATTTTTTTTACTTTCTCTTCTCGTAGTCAGAGGAAATACTGCGATCGTGCCAGATTTCGATTGAGATTTCACCGGAAATACATGTTTTAGGGGCCCTGAATACGAAAAAAATGTTTTTAGCGAATGGGTCCGTTTGTGTCTGTGTTTTAATAGAATATCTCAAAAATGAAAATTCGCAGGAAGCTCAAATTGGTATTCCGTTTAGTCAATACCACCGCATCGGATATGAAGATTACGGGCATAATCCGTATTTTCCGTACTTTTTCTCCAAAATGTCTCCAGCGATTTCATTTGAACTTCGCATACTATCTACACACATGAATAGAGGTGAGCTTAGCTTTACAGCCTAATTAGTAGCCTCAGAAATCCAGGAGAGGCGGAAAAATCAATAAAATCGTACTTCCGATTGACGGAGTTACCTGAAATTTTTCTCTCGATATTGATACGATAATGATATCTAAACGGATGTCAGGTTTGGGCTTCCAGGCATTTCTTTTTCATTTTTGAAATGTTTTATTCGCATACATACAGAGCTCAGAGTATGCCAGTTTTGGATCTCGGTGATCGTAACTTCATATTGTTTTTTTTTCTTTTCTAAATTTTGACCTTGATTTCTTTTAAATAAATAAATTAATTGATAATTTAACAGATTCGTTTTCGTGCCATTAATTTACTTGGAATAATTACGAATATATAATCTATATAATTAAGGATTTTATAACAGTAAAGATGAAGTGGTGGAAAACGAGTAAATTATGGTAAAGTTTTTACATGCGAATAGTAAAAGTGTTCTGTAAATTATAATAACATACCAATAGAACACAATCCTTGTAGAAATTAGAAAGCTATGTTGCATGTTCCTAACTATATTATGCAAAATAAATATGCCGATGTAATTTGCTGTATAAATATAAAATACAAAAAAAATTTATAGCTTGTGGCTTTTTTGTTACCATATGATTTATTTAGTAATCATTTGTTTTTTTTTATAATCAGCTGTTATATAAAATACTATAATGTTTCCTTTTGTAAATTATCGTATACGTGAACGCTTAATGGATTGTTCGTGTTTTAGTTGGGTGTTTTTTATTTATATACGCTTATATTTCCAGGATTAGTATCAATTGAGTTTGTGTTAAGGTGTAAATTCTTTCACTTTGTTTAGTAGTCCCTGTGCGGAGAAGTTCAATCTAACAACACGATTAACACTTACACTGACAGCACCCAATAATACTGACACCCAACATATGGGGCCTTCAGAAGGTTGATTTACAACAATTGCTTTGGTTTAGCGAGACAAACTCGAGCTCACCGCTACACACAACCTGCTGCTTATTGTTGAATAGACGGACTATATCCACTAAAGACACAGACTGAAGGGAAACCACAAGAAACCATCCGATGACAGAGGATTACCGGTTTTTTGGCCAATTCTTTTGCACGATCCCCGTCTCTACTTTCTTTTTGAAATACAAACTGTGAGGCGCGTCCCCTAGCGGAGGCGCCGTAACTTTACAAGGGGGACATCAAATAAATGAACAAGACATCACATATATGTTTTTATTAATTTAAAAAATAATTAAAATAAAACCATTAAAATAAAATACTCGTATTTCTAGGACATAGAT